>CM070097.1:10417100-10664600 GCA_036178185.1 Liparis tanakae
AGTGATAAGATGAAAGCTGATCATCTTCCTCAAAAAATCTTGCAGAGCTTCAAGTGAATACTGTGCCGACAAGCCTGCACTTAAGCCAGGAGGGCCCGCCGAGTGCCAGGCTAACTGCTACATGCCACACGTATCAGCTGCTATCTGATTGGACAGCGATTTTGAGCTGCCACTTGGCAATTACAGATTAAAAATGGACAAGCTCTTCTGAAAAAAAAAGGTCTTTTGAAGTTCTGTGGCACACATGAATTTACAACCCAACCTTAACAAACAGGTAAATGGGTGAGACTGAAAAAATGCACGATTGTTTTAAGCCATTTTAGAAATATAATTATTCATCCTGCTGCGTGACGTCAATAGCTTGGAGAAGCGTCATACAAATGTTTGATGTTTTAACTGATCTTCATGAGGCCGACGAGCAGCAAACTGATAAGACGGTACGCTGCAAGCTTGATTTGATCTTCCCGACGACCAGCACCAGCTGGCTCCGACTGCAACAGACTCCATCGGACGGATTATTGGTGACACCACAATATCACTAAAATCTGCCCAACAATCATGATGTGTGTTGCCCAGCAACTGAGAAGAGCCTGACACTAGAGAACAATCCTGGCTCAAAGGCCGTGCATAAACTCTGTTTCTCTCGTGGTATACACAACACCCACACACACACACAAACAAACAAATAAACACGCAAATGAGAAACAGGACAAAGGAAGTGGGGAAAAAGTCGAGTGAGAAAAAAACGATCCAGTGAAAGTAAGGAGGGGTAATCCCTATTCCCTCCCTATAATGGCGTGCAGGCATTGACAGAATGCTCTACTCATATGCATTTAAACAGAGGCTTATCCCAGCACTTTGATACACCTCCATAATTGCCTGTGTACATTTCTGTGTGTGTGTTTAGTGTGCGTGTTTGTATGTTTAGTGTGCATACTTGCAGATGTGTGTGTGTGTGTGTGTGTGTGTGTGTGTGTGTGTGTGTGTGTGTGCTTGTGCGTGCGTGCGTGCATGTGTGTCTTTCTGGACAATGTTGTCTTGTCTGTCAATCTAGCTCATTATGTTTAATCCCTGGGATGACAATCTCAATCCTCCTTGTCAACCTGGGCCTTTGCAGCAGCACTCAGGCAAGGAGCTGGGTTTAGCACTTGCTCACTCTCTCCACACACACACACACACACACACACACACACACACACACACACACACACATACACACACACCCACACACTTGTCAGGTAACACCAAAGTGGATCACAAAGAGAAGAAAGCATTTTTGCTTGGCAAGAAAAGCAAACAACTATCCCACATCTGTATATGTGTGTGAGAATGTGAGGGAGAAAGGGGAAAGGGAGTGAGGGCAACAGAGAGAGAGAAATACACACACAATCTCTCTCTCTCACACACACACACACACACACACACACACACACACACATACACACACTTCTGACAAAGAAAAAGGAAATCAAGTAACACTTCCTGTGTTTGGAAATTCAAAACTGCCACAAAGCGATGATAGAGAATGACTACAAGGAGGCTTACACTGGACAGCAACGCATCTAAAACCCACATAAATATCTATAGCTATTCATTATTCTCTCGACTCCCCCTTGTTCTTTCCATCTCTCCGCTCTCTCTCTCTCTCATCTTTCCACCAAAAGGGAATCCGAGAAATGTCCACAAAACATCTTTCACCAGTTGTTAATACTGTTTCTGCTTTGCCATGATAAAGTCACGGTATGTTGCCTCATACCCACCCAAACACACACACCAAAACGCACAAACACACACACACAGACCTCATGTATGCAGGCATAAAAACATACTCTTTAAAGTTAAGGCTCTAAACCCACCCAAAACTTCTTGCTTCATCCAAAATAAACACATTTGAATCAGTCTCTCCCATCGCTCTTTGACATTAGAGCCTGCAATAATAATATGAATGTTGGCGTGTGTGTGTGTGTGTGTGTGTGTGTGTGTGTGTGTGTGTGTGTGTGTGTGTGTAATGGTAGGATAATGCAGAGGTAGGTCTCACTGAGCTGACTTAACAGCTGACATCAATGATAAAACCTTTGGCCTGTGATCTCAGCGCGAGTGTGTGTGCGTGTGTGTGTGTGTGTGTGTGTGTGTGTGTGTGGGGGGGGGGGGCTGGACTCACCAGTTGGCGCAGCAGCAACTCAGATCTGGCAACCCCTAAGGCAATTATTAGCCCCTGTTGACCTGTGGTATTAAGGGGAAATATGCTCTCAGTAGGGGGTGTGTATATGTGTGTGTTACACTTCAAACCCTACCACAAGATCAATGAGGCCGACTATTGGATTTGAACATTATTGGTGCACAGAGGCAGTATTTTGCAAAGCTTTTTCTAACAGCCAAAGTTGTTCAAATGTCCATTAAGTGGTGGCAAAAGGAACATAATGGGAACAATTATTTGACAAACATTTAAACAAAGAAAACATGCATTTGTAGATGGCAATTTCAGTGTTATGCCCCTGGTTTATAAACGCCGCTGAATATTAATTTGAGTCTTGATGAGCAGGTTGGCACCTCGCCATCAGTGTATGAATGGATAAATGACATGTACTGTTAGTAGTGGTCGGAAGACGAGAAAAGAAAAAGTGCTATACAAGTACAAGTTAATTTACTATGTATGTGTCCACACACACACACACACACACACAGACACACACAAACAAACAAGTGATTGCGAAGACAAGTTATTAACCAAGCAAAGAGTTAGCCTGAATGGAATGCCTGCTGTGAGACACATCACTTCCAGACACAATGTCTTGCGTTACATCAGGGAGACAGACACCCAGTTACGAAACACACACTCGTTACACACAAACACTGTGTAAGAGGAATAACTACGTGTATATGTAATTAGAAGGCAAAACAAAGCCAACACATGTTCGGGTCTTGTTCTCTGGCCTGTACTTCAGTTCATCTGCACAAGAGGCTCTACTAAGCCATTGTTTCTGCTGCTAAACACATGGTGTCATGCTGGCGTAGCAGGAGGCTGAAGCTGGATACACATAAAAACATTCATGTGTTTGTGGTATGTGAATGTGTCAGTATAGTATTGCCGTAGAACAATGCATACTGAAAATATAGATTTTATTGAACAGTGAATGTTTTGATTTTTCTTTTGTGTTGACCCAAATATGTAATCATAATTGCATACACATATTCCCACATGTTGGTTTTCCATGTCAGAAGCTTTATTGCTTATGAACTCTTGCTAATTGGGAGTTACGTTTCACAGCTGAGAAGAAGCCACATCTTGGTATTTGCTCACCAATTCTTCTTCAGAAATATATCTGAGGAAATTGTAAAGACAGAATTCTCCCAACTTTAGGATTTCCTAACCTGTTGCAAACACACATCCTTCTTATGAAACTAATGTCAAACTCAAGAATGATATTTATATATTGTTTTGTTTTGTTTAACCTTTTTTTAACCAGTTTAGTCGATTGAGAACCAGTTCTCATTCAAAATGATGACTTGGCCAAAAAGGCAGCAACAAGAGGCACGTCGTTACAAAAGAATAAAACGTAGAAACGTCTCAATCAATCTCATACACAAATGACATCGTCATAATATGCACAATAAATGAAATACAAACAGTGTAAACACTGCTCTGACTCACCTGTTATTGAGTATTTGCAGAAAAAATATTCTGCACAGCCATCATTCATTGGAGAGATAACACCAGAGAATGAAAAAGAAAGAGAGGGAGGGGTAGAGAGAAAGAATGTTGCTGAGGGAGAGTAAGGCTGAGAAATTAAATTGAGACGCAAAAGAGAAAGACAGATTGCGTTCGCTCTGGTATGCCATCTTTACGATCTGTCTGTGAGAGAGCGAGTGAAATTGAACTCAGGTGTAGTGTGATGCCGAAAAACCCATTTCCCCATTAGGGCTATGGAATCCTGCATAAACAAATTATACAAATACTTTTCTATAAAAGAGAGGGTGAGTTTTCTCTAACTGTGTAGTGTAACCTGAGCAGGGTCTTGTTTATGTGTGCGACAGAATGTTTACATTGTCCTCCACTCCCATCCCTTCGAATGGGGAGAACGCCAGGCCTCCGACAGCTTTACTCCTGTCACACTACCTGTCTGTCTTTGGGATTTCTGTTATGGATAACATGTACTCGTTCTTAGTGTGAGTGTGTGTGTATGTGTGTGTGTGTGTGTCTGTGTGTGTCTGTGTGTGTGAGCCAACCAGTGCTCAATACAACCAGCTTAACGACTCAAGAGTGATGATTTCAAGGACGGGAGCCAAGAAAGAGAGAAAAAACAATGACTAATGGCCATGACTTCATGTTGCCTGTAATTATCACTCTTCTATGTAACATCACACAATCATTACACACAAACCATTCTTTGTCTTTTTAACTAACCTTCAGTTCATCCAGAACATTTTATAAGGCCAGCAACACTTTATTCCACCTGTTATCGGACTAAAGCCAAACGTCGTTCACTAGCGGTTGTGGATTCAACATACTGGCCATTTCAGAAAGAGGGTGGGATTGGCTTTTCATTCAGAAGGTAGGCCGGCTGAGTTTGGCTTTTTCGTGTTTGCATGACTGTATGGGATGGTACAATGGGCCCCATCTGCATGGCTGACAGTGAGTACAGGGCAGGGTATACAATGTTTGATAAAAACATGGATCTTTTCCAACGTGCGGAAGGCTAATGTTAGCCGGCTAGCTTGCCCCATCAGCTGTTTGCCACGGCAAGCAAGTACATTTAGATCTCGATGGGTCCGGTCTCCCCACAGCATAATACAACCACAGCTTTTGCATGTTTACCACTGAGCAGGAACAACAGAGCTCAGGAATAACCTTTTTACCTAGCCAAGTCATCCCAAAGAGACCAGGGATTCAATCCAACAACCTGAAGGTCAAAAGATCCCTTCTCTAAACAATGTTAATATGTAAATGTATTCAAATGAAGCTGAACATGAAGTACAATAACCTTGCAAAGGTCAGACACAAAAACTCAGAGACCTGACCTGATTCATAATCCTGACACCCAGAATGAGTGTGCAGTAAACTGCGATGCTGTTCTGAGACCAGTAGGAGGAGGACCACCCGGCAGTGGAGCTAATCCCATCGCTGCTGGGTAGAAGTCTTGCTGGATGGACACTCCGACAGGCTAGGCCACTCCTGGATAGGATATTAGAGAGGGCACAAGTACAATGGCACCTATTGATGACTGGTGTTTCATCCTGTCATGCTTTACTCTGTTTTTGGTGAGAAAGAATTATCAAGTGACTCTCTCTTGGTTGGTCACCTCTCTTCTCCTCCCTCCACCAGCTGGTGGACAGTTCAACATAGTATTGATTGGAGGTAGGTGATCGCAGTGTTTGTAGAGACCAGATTGATTGTCACATGAGAGACCTCTTTAAAATCAATCCATCAATCAATTGCACTGTATTGTATTCCATCGTGCGTTACAGTTTTCTCTTGTTTTATTTACTTAGTTACTTTTTGAAACGTGTTCATAGCATATCAAGTAAAGCTGGCATCAAATATTTGGTTAGATTTTAATCTTGTGCTCATCTTGTATTAAAATAGTTTTAATAACGCACCCTAACTAAAAGAAGACATTTGCTTTTAGGGAAACAAGTTGTGCTATATTGTATTTGACCACTTAGCACCTAAGGTTACTGTGGTCTCCACTTGGAACATCGATGGCTTGGCAGAAACAAAGAGAAGGCTCACTGCTGGTTCTGCTTTAGCCCGTCAAACAGACTCACATCAAACACAGAGCCAGCGGCACTTTAATAGATATAGAGATGAAGAGAGAGAAGAGAAGAAACAGAAAGAAATGGAGAGGGAGTGACAAAGATGCACTGATTCAAAGGAACCCCCAAAGTGGAAGCCTGGGGATAAACAACCAATCAGAAAAAGACCGCCGTCTCGCCCAATCAGAACACATTCCAGTGAGAATCCTCCCCAGACTCAACCAACTCACCCCACAGAGGTATACACAAAAGAATAACACACACACACAACACACATACTATGTGACTAGATACACCGCAGCATCTCAACTATGTATGTGGCAATATCTAGTGTGTGTGTAGGTGTGTGTGTGTGTATGTGTGTGATTCCACTGCAGATGGATGGAATTGGTATTCAGGCATGCTAACATGCTAAGTACCTAGGGCGCAGGGATTCATCTGTGTAAGAGTGTGTGTGTGTGTGTGTGTGTGTGTAGGTGTCTGTGTGGGTGTGTGTGTGCATACACAAACAAGTCTGTGCTTGCCTGCTTACAGTATATGTGTGTGCATGTGCTTGCATTTGTGTCTCTGCCAGTGTGTGTACAGGGTTGCATGAGAGTGTGTGGTTTTATAGATCCCCTTTTGGCAGCAGCAGTGTAAACTGAGGAGGGTCTTACATGGGCTTTAATCCTGTGCTGAATGTCATCGTACAAGTGTGGCTTTTCCACAGGCCCAGATAAGAGAGAGAGAGAGAGAGATAGAGAGAGAGGGGAAGTTCTAATGCACATGTGTGAGTGGTATGCATGTGAGCATAAGTGCATACATGTATGAAAGACACCCTTGTAAAGTAGCCTGACCCATTGGTTTGATGACGAGGATTAAAGCAGTGACATACAGTAAGTTGTGAGGAACAGAGCGAGCAGCTACAGCACTAATCCGCTTGTCTAGTGATCTAGTGACAGAGAGAGAGGCCACTCTGGCATCCAATTCTAAGGTTTCACTGGAAAACACAACCTGGCTGAAAACTACAGAACACAACAAGCTGAGCTGTGTTGGAATAACTCTCTTTCAGGCTCGGGGTTTATACCATTTGTTAAAGCGTGGGGCCAGAATGAGAAGTTTATTCTGTAGCCCGAAGACTCTGAGGCTTTAAAACATTTTACTGCCCATGTCCTTTGGGCACCCTGCAGCAATAGGCCGGTGACTCATTTTAAGATGTAAAGCCTGAGTTCAACAAACATTGCGCACGTGTAAATAGGTCACTGTCAACGACTTGTCTTTTGAGAAAAATAAAGCTATCATAACTAATTACACTGCAAGACATCGATTATGATAGAAAGTGTTGTTGTTTCTGACCAATGGCAACACAGCACATCTCGCTTTTTACAAGTTTTCCCTGACGTGGACGATGTTTGGAAAAGTGTTGGACAAGCGTGAGAAATAAACTGCAGCTTACTGTTATACGAGGCTTAATTAGTGGGCTGCCCTTAATGTTGAGTGGCAGTCCAATATTTGTTGATGTTATTACAGTAGCTCTGCGATGGCCTAAGTTAGAAAGCCTCCTCACTGATTCTGCACTAGGATGAATTTCTGCAGAAGGAAACAAGTAAATTCCTGTTAGTTTTCCTCTTCAATCCTACAAGGAGCATCTGATAGCAGCTCTGGCATTTCAAGAACAGGGAAAGAAAATAGTGAAATTCCTTCTGCTATTACTTATTAAAATACATTTAGTGTTATTTCTGCACCACAAAGTTTCCATAGGTGTCAATCTTGATCATAAATGTTTGCTTTCTATTAGGTGATTTAAGTGTGAATGTGTGTGTGTCTGTGTATGTGTGCGCAATGGTGCAATTGAAGCATTACAAGTGCTGTATGTAGCAGGGTGTGATATCCTTTAGGTGAGTGGTACAATATCAGAAGTGATCAAGTGTCACATGTATTAAAGTCAGCAGGTGTGAGTGCCTCTCATCTCCCTCTGGGCACTGGGCACGTCTATCATTGGCAGCCTAGGGGTTGGTCTATATGATAAAAAATACAGTTTGGGGAATAACCCAGGACTTACCCAATAGTGTGAGTTTTGTGCTTTTGGTTGGTTGGTTGTGTGTGTGTGTGTGTGTGTGTGTGTGTGTGTGTGTGTGTGTGTGTGTGTGTGTGTGTCTGTGCGCGCGAGAGAGAGAAAACGCACAGGAAGTCTAAGGAAATGACTGATTCCCTTCTCTGTCTCCAAATCCCTATACCTCCCTCATTCAGTGCCTCTTTGTGGGTGTTCAGACTTTCTCTTTGGTTTGTAATCCGTCTTGAACAGGGGATCTGACCTCCACAGCATCCCACAGAGACTTCTCTTTATGCACAATGATTTTGCTCTCAAGCCCTCAAGCACGCACACAAATGCACGCAATTTCTCGCCGGTGCCTCCCCAGGTGCGAGTTTCTCCGGAGGGAAGGGCTTTTGTGTGCTGCCATCTCAATAAGCTCACAAAACACCCTTATAATCCTACCAATCTCTCCCTCCCTCCTCTCTCTTTTGATCTTTCTTTCACACTCTCTCTCTCACACTCTCTCTCTCTCTCTCACACACACACACGCACACCCACATAAGACAGCAGAGCAAGATATTGCTTTAGATATTGAAATAATCAATATGTTTTCCCTTTTGGAGGGCAACATCCCAAAGATCCACCACAATGTTAAGATCTGCATTTCTAATCTTGGTCTCTGTCAGTAAGCCACAAAATACTTGGATGCTTCTTGTGGCATTTGAAGAAGCAATCGAGATATGGGGAAAAGGGGAAGGAGAGAGGGATGAAAAATAGCTACAGCTTGAGGTGTACTGATTTATGACTGTGGGCTGGCTGAGCCATTTCAGCACAGCGAGCTAAGCAGAGTTTGCAGACAGAATGGAACACACCTGGCATGTTCAGACAGAGAAGGGAGGATGAGGTGGTTTAGTGAAACTATTTCAGCTTATGGACATAACCTATCAAACTTTGATGTTGCAATAATTATAATTTAGATAAGATAATCACACATTCATGCCATGTAAAGGTGCATGTGAATACCCAGCCAATCCGGATGCAGCCATTGTTGAGGGTTAATGTTGCAGTGCGTGCCACATGTTTGACATTATTAACCTGAGCCAGTGAATTAGTGGTCCAAAATGAGAAAGGACGACGGCGTCATTTCAATTACATATGAGAGAAAGAAAAGTAAGTGTTATTGTTTTCTGGCAGGAATTTTGTGCACTTGAACTTGACTTTGAAAAAGACACTTAACTAACTTAATGCTTTAATAAAGCAGAGCACTCAGAAGCGCTTAGTTCAAAATGAGAGCGATGCTGCACTGAGGTTATTTGTTGAATGTGGGATGTCGACCAGAGAGTATAAAATACAATCTTCAAAGGGTTTTGTGACACGCTTGACAAAAAGTTTATCTTTTTTAATGTTACATTTCTACTCTAAAATGACCTTAAAGATAATACTTCACAAAGCTGGAACTAAACTGTTTATCAAATTAAATCGTAGGAAAATATTAAAGGAAAACTCATTTTAAAAACGGCAACTGAAAAAACCCTGGGGCAACGGGCAGCGTGACCCGGGATAATGTCTTGGCTCTTGTCCCACTGCGGCTGCAAGGCGATGCTGATTCAGGCAACCATCAGCGGCTGTCTGAAAAATTCCATTTGTGTCCCTCTTGGTGGGCTTGGATGAAAAAAAGGTCTCTTCACTTTTAAATGCAGTGTTAGAAGACAGAACTCTGAATCTCTTCCATCGTCTTCGCTCTCGAGTGGATGGCAGTTATATAATGGTCCGCTGAGGTGAGACCCTAAACATGAACTGTCTGTTGGGCTCCTCAGGTGGTTTGGTGCGCTGCCCTCCATCAACTGGGCCGCCTGAACAAAACTGCTTCCAACCGAATTATTGCATTGCAGGAGCGATTGTGTGTGTGGCCGTGCCTCAGCGTGTGTAATGAGAGTGTTGTGGGAGGAGAGAAAGAACGTACTCAGACAAACTGCCTCATGATCCACACATCAGGTGTCTAACTGTCCTCTCCTCTGTATAACTTCAAGAAAACCACAAAAAACAGGAATAAACTTGTTTGCCTCACAACATTGCCAGTCCTTCCTGCCCTCCCACCTCCTTCCCCAACCCCAACCTCCTCCTCCTCCTCCTCCTCCTCCTCCTCCTCCTCCTCCTCCTCCTCGGCCTGAAGGAGCGTCTCTGGATCCTGTCTGTCTACAGCTTCCTACATCGACAGTGACAAAGCAACTCTATCACTGCTCTTCATTCGCCTAGTTAAAGTTAATAATTTGTAAGGCATTTTAAATAAGCAATATTTCATTTTCAGATGAATCACAGTATCATAATTATTCAAGATGATGAAGACCCTGTTCACACAGATTGCGTTTTAGCAGCTCGAGGCATCTGTCCAATGAGAGTGAAGCATTGCTTTTGCGTTGCAAAGCACCTCACATTTTTCCACTCTGTGCGTCCCAACATTTTGCGGGACTGCCTCGACATCTCAGGTTTAAATAAATTAAAAAACGTCATATACATTTGTTCTCATTATGGTGAATTCTTATGGATACCCAGAGCTATATGATATTACCAAGCGTGATTATCATGATCCGAGCAAAAAACAGCAGGCCTATAGAGACACATTGGTGCAGTACATTAGATTTTGGGTTAGTTGTTTTCATCAATTTAAATTCTTTTGTTGTTATTGGTTAGCATATAGTTAACACATTTTTATAAGCAAACATGAGCAGGCATTCGATGATTATCGAGAATTAAATCAGAAAGAAGCAACTTTCTTCTATCTCTCACCAACAAACACAGCTCCCTATTCACAAACGGGGTTGTATAATTTTCTGCAGAATGGAAAATGCCTGCCATGCTTCAGGGAAAATGGGTTTTCTAAACATGTGTCAACTATTGTACCAATGAGTAAAATGTGAGCACTTTACATATTTTGTTAGTTTTCAACAACTGCTCCTTCAGCCTTGGCTCTGTGCTCAGGATGCATGAACACCAACAGCACGTTGCACCCTAACAAGAAAAGGGCCTTTTGGAAAATCAGTCAGGTGTTGTTTCAAGATGGACTGAAATAGATACAACACACAGTCAGATGTTGTTGCTCAGGTGTTGCTGAGTTATCGCCTTCTCTCCACTCATGTTCAACCTGGTGGAACAACCTTTGACCTCGCAGACTGATGATGCTGACAGCTGGCTGAGGGATGGCCTCGGTCAAACGCCTCTACTGACCTGCGAGCTATGGTTCACTGGTCACCAAAGACATACTGCAAAGCACGGCTTAACACATGTGTGAGGAGATACTTACCCAAACATCATCCAAATGTACACACATGCATGTATGTACACATGCACAGACGTGCAGATACAGATGTCCACTAAACCATTGTCTCCTTATTACTTCTGAATGTCAAGAAAATCCAGAGTGAAACCATATTTATTAATTAAGACTTACTAAGTGTTGATTACATAGGGCAGATATTTCTGCAGGCACCTTGTTAAAAGATGTGCCGTCACCTTATAGTAATCAATGTGTGCGCTGATAGTTGTTTACACTGGAGACTCATCCTGGCACAAAGAAGTGGGGAGGCCGGCTCGCTCATTTAAGATGTTGCTGGTAGACTTTTCTTTCAACGACAACCTTAAATTAAATGTTATGGTATTTTGTTTACTGTTTAGAGGAATGTGAACAAGGTGATATTAAAAGACAGACATGTCTGAGTTGTAAACTGCCATCATCGCAATTATAACAATGTAAACAATGAGAGGTGGAGTTATTTCCCACACTCAATACTGTCTTTACTGTTTTTTTTCCGAACATCAATTCTATCCACCGTGAGGGTGATTTGTAGGTTGTATTAACAACCTATAGATAAGAGGATAGCGCACCCACCATAGGATCACCTTAGCCTGTCCGGTGTCACTGACCGTTACTACTACCACGGGAAGCCATGGAAAGAAAGAAATGTACACTTTGATTGATCCCCCTGGTGAAATTCTGCTCTGCATTTGACCCATCCGTAGTTATTCAGGAGCAGTGGGCTGCAGTGAAGCACCTGGGGAGCAACTCGGGGTACAGCGTACGACATGCAACTATGGGAAGATCTCCCTCTGGCGGGATCAAACCCTGTACCTTGAGTTTACAGGACGACAGCTCCCCCCATGAGCTACAGAGGCCATGCAAGGCAACAATCGACACAGTAATCTGACAAATGGCAACAACATCATCACTTCAGTACAAAGGAGAGTGAATGCCGCAGGTCAGACGTTATCTAGAAACATTTTAAAATCTAAAGCAATAACAAATATCATCCTCACCATCAAAAATTTGTCTAGACTTTGGATAAAGTCAGATATGCTGCGCATGATGTTTTGCAGCCACCTCACCAAACTATTTATTCATTACTATCATTTTCACATACACAGCGAAACAAATATGAATATATATTTATTTTTTAAGCATTGTTGAATTCTAAGATTATAATGAATTATTCAGTTGAACTAAATATAACACAGGTCAATTTCCAGTTTGAAATGCCATCGTTCGGTTTCATGCTGATTTACCTGAAAATGAAAAATACTAAGAAATATAAAGAGCCTTTTGGAAAATAATGTAGGTGTAAATTGCAAGAACACTCTGCAAACATGGGAAAAAAAGACTTTGTTTTCATTTAATTGTTGCAGAAGCTTATGTAAAACCAACTATCTGAAAAAAAATCCTGCTGGAACTTCATGTCATATAGAATAAATAGAATATAACATAAAAAATAATCAATTTTGACAAGCAAAACAACATATCAGTGGATTCTTTAAGGGGCATCAGACAGAAAACACTGTTGTAACACTACACAACCACCAGCATTGAGAAATACAGGAAATGGCAGATGAATAACTCACTCCATAATGTTAAAACCTTTATAGGGCAGCAGAAAGCACATCACTTGAAATAGTTATTTATAATACATTATTGACATTATTGACTTATTATTATTATTATTATTATTATTATTATTATTATTATTATTATTATTATTATTATTATAGTATTAATCTTCACCGTTTTATCTTGCTGTCACACAGTCCTTTCTGACAGGTAACAGATGCCAATATCAATGCTCACTTCAAAGCCAACCGACTACTTTGACAAACAGTTTGGGGTTTGTTTGTGTTATTGATTGACCTTGCTGTTTTAAAGGGTTAGTTTGCGTTCAACATAGTCACACATTAGAAAACGCTCCAGTTTCTGGGCTGTCTGGTTGTGCAAATAGCAATACAGCATACACTTGAACTGATAACATTTTCAAGGATGGCTTCTTTTGGGTTTTTCTTATGGTTAAAACATGTTGCAGCTTCAACTACTGTAGGAAATACACTAACTATAGATGAGTACCTCAAACAACCCTAACTTGTATTTTTACATAGTAAATTGGATTGACAATCTGCTCCCCAATTTCAGTCTCCGACTAAACTTAGACTCCTTTTTCTAGACTTTCTTCAGCCGCATATAGATAGATACGTACTGCTAGACACAATGTAGATATGCAAACACTGTATTTAGTGCGAAGGCAGCATGGGAAAATGAAAGCCATCTTCTTGACTCGTGCTAACCTGAACAAGGCCTCACTCCTTCCTGCTTACACACACACAAACATATTTATGTCCCCACTTGGAAAGCCTCTCAACTACTTTTCGCTTCATTCAGTACAAATAACTTCACGGTGGGATAAAAGCATAATGTTTCCAGAAAACCTCCTCCCCCCCACTTTGCTTCACTCTTTTGGCCCCATGTTCTCCTTTACTTTTTCCTCCAACCCCCTTCTCTTGTGCTCACTGTCCAGCAGGACATTCTTTTTTCATTAGAGGGGGGGTCTAGGAGGCCAAGAGGGTAAACAAAACCTCTGTAATCAACAGCAGGACATACAAAAGCACAATGAGCCAATCACAGCCCTTGTGTCCTTTTAGAGAGAAGAAGCATGGCTAACCAATACAAATCCACACCTGGAAGATCCAACTTGCCAACTCAAACTCAGCACTTTGTGTGGATTTAAAAATGTAGCCGAGCACTGGGAGTCAAGGTTATCCATAAGAAATACCAATCAAAGTATGCAGGTCTGCAAATACACCACTATACACACATACACACAAATCCCTCTATTTGTCTATCGGTGCTGTCATCTCTGTTTGCTCATATTAGAGAGGGCTCACTCAGGGACAGGATATGGGGATTAGGTCTGGCCTTATTGCGCTGTAGCTACACACCGCTAAATGGCTCCCATCTGTTCTCCCATTGAGAATGGCTAATACACGTTAGCTGCGCTCACTGCCAGAATAACAGCAGTGGATAGATGAGCAGCACTGATACCGCTAGCCACAACACCATTCTGTGCTAAAGGCTAATGTGCCTGGCTTATTCTATTAGATTGGGATAAGAAGCACTAATACGCACATACATGCACACACGCACACACCATAACAATATCTGATTGGAGATACCGAAGCAGTAGGCTTGTCACCGATCCAACTCTCGGTTTACCTTGAAGTAATATACGTTAGAGCGAGCGAAAAACTAGCGAGAGGTGGAAAGAACAGGAGTGAAGGAAAAGAGATGGAGAGATGGAAAGAGAGGGAGAAAGGGGGCAGTGTGGTCTGTTTCATTACGGTGAATCCTGACACTGCTGCATTCTCAGCACACATGGACTGGATTAGAGGCTATGTGGGCTGCTCCAGCACTGTATAGCTCAGCAACGCTCTTTTACATGCACACTCCCTCACACACACACACACACACACACACACACACACTTGCACACACAAACAGAATAGCTAAACACACTAATGCTTTGCACTGCAGAAACACAAACCATTTGCTATAGGACTCTTAATCCCAAAAGCAGCACTAGCGCAAACTGCACAAGTACTAAGTCGTTGAGGTTAGAGACAGAGTCTTCTTGTGATGGTCCACCTATGGATTACTGGGGCAAAAGAATGAGATGCACTGGAAACTATGAGTATACAATGCTGTCTGGTTTTCTCTCTCTCTCTCTCTCTCTCTCTCTCATTTCCTCACAAATACATAGTCACTCTGCCTTCCTCTCTTGTCTTTCTCTATCTCTCATGTACATTTGCATGTCTCTATTTGTCTTACTCACACATCTATTAGCTCCATGTACACCATCAGCCTCCCTGCACAGACCTCTTTCGGCACGTCTTCGTTCAAAGGCATCCTGAGTCCATGGGGGGCTTCGATATAAAAAACCCAAAGCAGGAATTATCCTTTATGACTCTGCATTCTTCATTTTATGTTTTTTCAGCTTGCATCACAAAAAAAGCTTTCATGACCGCTCTGCGTTGTATTGTATTAATTACTCCACACACTGGTACCAACAGGGTGGGGTATTGGGGTAAAACTATGACTGAACAGACCCGTCCATCTCTGTTTTTTCTCATTATGTCGTTTTTATCACCTATAGGCCCTGGTATGCTAACTTTAGGCTGCTGGGTTTGTATTGGTCTAATACCACACAGTTACCTATAGCCACAGAGTGCACGCACAGCATGCGGCACAACCAGCATATGAGCACTTCACAGAAAGACAGCCATAAACCTCTGAATCAACTGAGGCTTTAGTTGACTGGAATGCATAAGCAACGGGAAAAGAAGCCGGTTTCTATTACACTCTCTTCTGTCAGACTTGGGTAATGCTGTGGTTATTGTGGTGCCATCGATGTTCCCGGCTAATGGTTACTCAAGCCCACTGAAGAAGTCTATTGTGTAGAGGATCGTTAAAATATCTGTAGCTGCTATACAGTATACCCTGGCAAAGAGTGCATTAACTCTAACATTTGTAGAAACATTTAACAATAGTTGTACAATATAAACTCACTGTGAACAAATGGATGCAGGGTTTCCATGAAGATGGTCATCATGCCCATATTCCCTCTTCATCGTCCTATGATAGAAACATGGAAAACATGCATCATCATCATCATTATTAATCCATAAACCATCAGTACTTTATGTCCAAAGTCTCACAAAATAGCATGTGGCAGAAAATGGCTTCATTTGGACCAACCGAGCCACAAACTCAGACCCAGTGTTTATGTCTTTACATGTAGACTCTATTCAACTAATTGTATGGTCCACCTTACCCCCTGGGAATTGTTATCAAAACACTTCTGTTCATGGTCCTCATCCAGAAAAGTTGTGTATGATATCATAAAATGCTTTCCTCAATGTGATCGTTAGGAACCGCATAACTAAACACAGAAGGGGTTTCCTTTGGGCTGAAACTGTGCAGACAAGAGTCCTGCTAACAGGAAGGCTAATTCACTCAGACACTAACATTACAATGGTTAGCCATAGCTGGCAGCTCAGTAGCTTATAGCCAAGCTCTTGCCTGAATAATGCTTAACTATTCTATGGCAAAGTTGAGTTTATGCTACACAAGAGCAAAACACAAGGGCCTTGGCTGCAGTCCACAGCGGCTTTGGAGGGAATGAGTGGTTGTGACAAGCTCGGTAAACTCAGTCGGCGACACCTAAGCAGCTAAGCTATAGATGTAACGGCCTTTCAATGGAACATGCTAGATGCTAACATGCTAACATGCAGTTAATGGCTGTGACAGGCCCTGTAAACAGAGCCAAGCTTATAACCACTCATTTTGCCAGGTTAAACACACTCACACACACACAAACACACACACATACTCACATTCACACACACACACACACACACACACACACACACACACACACGCACACACACACAAACAGGCCAAATACCATATGCTACTTCTCATAAACCTGATGCAGGCAGCATGTTTCAGCTTAGAAAAAAAGAGCAACAACCCAAAAGAAAAGGTTGTATAATTCTGTCTCTGATAAACACTTGCTGTTTTTTTTATTTCCTTTTGAGGCTGCTGCCAAGTATCTGGCAGTTGTGCTGGCATGGCTAAATGAGAACAATGTGAACACAACATGCCCGTCAAAATACACACACTCCATGCTGAGACACAGAGGGTGCTCCTCAAGAGGCTAAATCCACTTCCTGTCCATGTCTCCTCTGATTAGATTCCACCTGTCCTCAGACAAAGTCCATCACAGATTATGCAGACGGCAGGGAGTAGCTATAGTTAGAGGGTTGGATGGACACACTAGTCATAGCAATGAGCTTTGAATGACATGTGGTCTGGAGTGTTTGTGTTACTATTCCAGAGCATGCATTTGTGCTCATGACTCTTTATAGTGCCTGCCGGGTATTCATGCGGTATCTACATGACTGTGTTTGGGAAAAATACAAATGAAAAAAAAATCTAAAATGTATGTGTGGTCACTGTTATGTTATTCAGGGCACTAGTTGGAATGGCAATGTGGTCTGCAGGGTAAGTGTGCAGACCCTCGTCATTATCATCATCATCATCATCATCATCATCATCATCATCATCATCATCATCATCATCATTATCATCATCAATCATCCTTCAAGTGGTGTTCCTGGACCAGGCAATGAACTGAACCACTGGCCACATTTGGACATTTGAATTTGGAAATATGGTGGGAGAAAGGACTGAAAGAGACAGGGAGGCATGAGGAGAAACAAATGTGTGAAGAAAATACTTAATACATATGACATTAAATAAAAACTGCTTAAGAACATGAAGCAAACGTAAAACATAGTGGCAAAAGCATAGTCAAAAAGTGGAGAAAGAAGGGAAGAAGAAATAAAGAGAGCGATAGATTGCAGTGTTTGAGAAAAACAAATAGAGTAATTAGTCACATTTGAAAGAGGGAGATTAAAGGAGTCCTGTGTTTGTCTCTTTTGTGACATCTATACTGTGTGACCTGACATTTCCCAGCAGTGCACACACACACACACACACACACACACGCACACACACACACACACACATTCTGTGACCTTTGCCAAACTCCCCCATGAGGTCAAGGATCAGATATGAGGAAAGGCCATGAGGTTATTGGCTGACCTCTGTCAAAAGGGTCTGATGTTTCTAAAGCGTATGTGCTTGGAGGGAGGGAGAGCAACAGAGCAACAACTTAGCTAAATAATAATCAGCTGTAAACTTTGGACAGAAGGAGATGACATCTTGATATAGGTCTTTGATTCTAACATGTGGTTACTCTGCAATGTGTCAGCGGACTAGACTAAATATATACTATTTGGTTACTCTCCAACATATATTGTATTTACTTCTATTGCTGTCTCCTTTTAAAATCCATTTGACATAAATGGTTCCCTCAAATTCTGCATTCAAAGTGTGAGCCATCAGTTACATTTTATAGATGTACAAAGTAAACTTAAATAGAAAGAACAATTCAGCCAATCAGTCCAGAGTTATGTGGATACTCACTGCATTCTTAACACGATTTCCCAGCAACCCCAATAATACTTTATTTTCTCTCTTCATAGTAATGTCTGATACTATTAAGTGACCCCTGCAGCCAACAATATAATATGGAGCCTAACCTGGTTGCAAAGTAGTCTGCAATACAATAGAACAAATCAGGAACTTGGTAGCTCGATAATACAATTGTTGCAAGCCAAAACTAAATATTACCTAATAACTACACCACTAACATTTTAAAGTTGTTCTTGTAGTGGTTTCAATTGTTAAAATAAGTTTTAATGTCATTCACGTGCCCACTACTTCAATAAACCAAGCATATGCCACAAAAAGTTAAAGAATTAGATTAATTCTGTAATTCTGTAAAAAGGATTTCCTGCTTGCATACTGTGTGTGTGGGATGTTGCATGCATATGAGTGTGTGCTTTTAGATATGTGTGTGTGTGGGGGGGGGATCCCCAGTAGATAATAGATAGTAGTAACAGTTTCAGAAACATTCATAAAGTCTAGAAACATATAATAGTGAATGTCAGATAGAACTGAAGTGGAAATCCCCAGGTATTCCTGTTAAATCCACACACACACACACTCTCACACACACCCACACCCACACACACACACACACACACACACACACACACACACACAGACACACACTTCATCTTCCTAGTTTGGAATCCCCCCAATCACAACTTCTTGACAACAATAGAGCTGTGATGAGTTTATATTGCATTCAAATCACTGAAAGCTTTTATTAGCTAATGGAAAGAAACTGAAATCATCCGTCTTTCTTTGAAGATTGCCTTCCTTGTTTGTGATTTGATCTGGGTACATTGTATTAACAAAGACTCAGGTGTGCACCTCCATGTGCATCTAAACACACGTACAGGCATGCACACATGCCTCCAGTATGAACACTTTGGATGCATGCACGCTCAAACAAACACTCAAACAAGTTGTGCTGCTGACAACAACAGACCTTTTCAGCTCTCTTCAAAGAAACACGCTAAGCTTGTCCTCAAGGTAGTCTGTATTTGATACTCAGACAGAAAGAAAGAGCTCATATGAGAGATGAAGGATGTATAAACTAATCTCGCACACAAATCCCATCGATCAAAAACTCTCATTTGGCAGCTTTACCCTCCAGGCCTCTTATCTAAATGATGTGAATAACTGACTTGGCAGGAAGTAATGGGGCTGAGAGAGAACAGACAGACAAGAAGTCAGAAGGGAAATTTTATGCCGACCACAACTGGTGGTGGAGAGGACAAATGTGAAATTGCATCAACTTAAAAAAGCATGAAGATAAGAGGCCAACATTTGTCCACTTATGTAAGCAAGTTCAAACTGGTGTGTGTGGGTGTGTGTCTGTGTGTGTGTCCACATTCATATTGACCTGGTCCAAAGGGGGTCGGTGGTTGGCATGGGGCGGCCCTCTTGGCAGGCTTCGGTGATGCATGTTTACTGGATGCGAGTGGTGAGAATGGTGAGGATGATGTTGAGGGTGAATGTGATCTTCCTCGTAGTTATCCGTTATCAGCTTCATTCTGCTCTGAGTCTGCCAAAAAGGAGATAAACAAGAAGATTTAAAATGCAGAATTATAATATGTGTACACAAGAAATTATATTTTATTTCTGCAACACTGCTTGTTTGTTCCTTAAAAATGTTCCCGGGGTCTGAGGATAACATCACTTGGACGGGGTAAAATCCCGTTGAAAGCCATCGAAGAGGATCATAACAGTGCTGCTAACAACATTTGACAGGTCATATAATGAGTGAGTCGGAGTGCCTGATGAAAGTATTGTAAGTCTGTCAAATGTCATCTTTTATTAGATAATCCTTTAATTGGATTAGGCGAATCTTAGTCAGAACAGTTAGTGAGTGTTTTATGGAGTCAGAGGCCAAAGGCATTCTGGCCCGGGTGAAGCAACATCATTTTAAATGTAATTAATTAAAATGGCTCTCAAATATGTATTTTCCGGCACGCCTGTAAATGGGTAAGCAATACTATGTCTTTTCTTTGTGTCTCTGCATCTGTGTGTATTTGTGGAAGAGGCTGTCATCTTTGGAAGGAGATAACAGCACAGGATGACTAACGTTAACAATCAGCTCGACTCGATTGAGGCCAGCTGTCTGGACGATAGACAGAGACAGAGTGGGTGCAGATATATTGACAGGCTCAGCTTTATTCTCTTCACTGCAAAAACTTCCCCTGAGGTTGGAGATGACAGCAGAGCGCGAGGTGGGGTTGTATTTTTGGATGAAGATGATTCAAAGGAAAGACATGCAAACATCTCTCATCCAAAATGTTGCAGCTTTCCTTGTTTAAATTGGAGACAGCCATGGCAAGAAGAGACAAGAAGCCGGAGTCAACAGGGAAGATAGGAGGGAGATGGTGTTACAGCAGTAAGGGGCCTGGAGACATCGCTGCTGAGATAAGGCCTGAGGCCTAATGACTGAGGAAACGAGCCAGTCAGGATCACAGGAGAGGATGTGGCGAGTATTAAAGAGGTTAGCAATTAGCTCCAATTGGAGAAGAGCTGGTTAGATAAGGCGAGAACACCAAGAACGTGGTGAGAGGGAAAGAGAGACATAGATAAAGATGAAGAGGGAGGGATGTAGGAGGGCTCAGACAAGAGAGACACCAGACCAGTGGTTAGATCAGTTAAAGGCTGGGTTGAGGTGTACGGCCGGCCCTCTGTGACCTCAGGTGTTGACACTAGCAGGTGTGACTGGGTGGAGCTGGCCTCAATCCAACAGTTACAGAGCTGACATCTGTCATTATGGTGAGGACAATTACTATCATATACCGTGTAGCTGATGTAACTACTGTACTGCAACACAGGACACGCTGTAGGTGCTTCCATACAGACCTTTCCCCAATGCTTACCGATGCTGTTTAACACTGATGGAGAAATATTTTCAAAACGAATTAGTAGCTGAGGGTCAAAAAGGCTAATGTGTGTTTAGTCTTTGCAGCTAATCTAATAAGAACCATATTACTTGTTCCTGTTCATCTAATTACAACCATATTTGGTAGGATGAGCTGCCAAATATCCTGGAATGTGTTTGCATATATGTGTGAGTGTGTGTGTGTGTGTGTGTGTGTGTGTGTGTGTGCATGTAGTTAACATTTAATGGCCTGAGACAAAAATGATGTGATGAATTGCTTCTGGAAGAATCGCATTGTGTGTGGTCAGGACAGCCCACATGTGGCCATCCAGTTATTCAAACAGTCTCTCTCCCTCTCCCTCCCTCTCTCTCCCTCTCTCTCTCATTCCAGTATGCCTGTGCGAAGAAGGTGAGCGCGTATAAAATGTCAGTGTGCCGGGATGTGTGTTTTAATTGAAGTGTTAATTAGGAGCTTTGCAGAGTAAACAGCTCAGTAACGGCCTCCAGGCCTGGGGGTAGATCAGGCGGCCAAGAATAGACACAGGTGCCACTGCTGGGAGACCAGAGTTTTTCATTGACATCTCTAACCATAACAGATTTGGTGTGTAGTGTGTGTGCAGCGAGTGGTCTCTGCATGTTATCAAAGTGCAGCTGCTGGCGTAAACATGGCAGTGATGATCCCCCTGCTGTGCTCACAGCTGCATCCCAAACCTCAATCCAAGCCCTCTGTATATCACATGCCTGTCCTGATTAGAGCTGAGCTGTTTTAACACACATGGACACAGGAGGCTGACAAGAAAGGCCTTAAACACAACACTTAGAAACACTCCTTTAATCAAGTATCTGTATCATGTTTCTGTGTGTGTGTAACACAGAGACCAGGCAACACTTGTAAAATACTCCTTTAATCAAGTATCTGTGTGTTTCTGTGTGTGTAAAACAGAGACCATCAGATCGTCACACCTGAGAACACAACATGTGAGAGGGAGGATGCCATGGATCCTCTTGTGCAACCAATAAAGAGAGGCAGAGAGATAGAGAGAAAAAGGAAAAAGTCACAGCGGTAGCACACCTCTTAGGGATTCAAAATTCATCGTTGCTTCAGAGCACCAGTGGCATTTTGCTATCAATCACTAGGATGGGACCGATCAAAGAATTCCCACATGGGGACGGACACATTTGTTCTCACTCTCTCCTCGGGAAGTCTGAACACTACACTCTTCAACTGTGTGGGTGGCTTTTTATTTCTGTATGTGTGTGTGTTTGTGTGTGTGTGTGTGTGTGTGTGTGTGTGTGTGTGTGTGTGTGTGTGTGTGTGTGTGTGTGTGTGTGTGTGTGTGTGTGTGTGTGTGTGTGTCTGTGCTGAAGAAGGCCTATCCCTCACAGGGAAGCAAACTGTCTGAGAAAGAAAAGTTGTTCTTAGACCGCAGGGGTTAATTCACACACAAAAACACACATACCCATACACACACACCTCTCCTAAATAGGGATGTGGGGAGGTCAGACAGGGCAGTGTTATCTGTAAATCCATCTACTGTCTACATATCAGCTTTCTCTTATGAGACTCAGAGTCACATAATTCTTTGGCATTTCCTGATCAGTTTCCTTCCGCCATTGGCTGTTGTGGACCTCAGGAAGGCAACCTACCCTGATGTGTGTGTCAATGATGTGTGTGTCAATGATGTGTGTGTCAATGATGTGTGTGTCAATGGGACAGAAGACAGAGAGCCCGTATGTGTCATGTTGACCAATATAACCTCCAGAGAGCTCATTCTGATGGCAATAGGTACAACTTACCTTGCAACCTCTGTAACATGAGTAGTTGACAAAGTGTTAGGTATACATATGATATAACTGCCTGGTAGTACACATTTGAACTTATCTGTAGCATTAACATGGATTTATATGCATGTTTGTCAGAAGACTTTCTAAAAAAAATAAGGCCTGCATGTATGAGAAACAGGACACAAATAAAGTGTCTGGGCTGCTCACCCCTCTCTTTTCTCATCACAACCTTTTTTTTCTCTCTCCTCTGCTCCAGGCCCAACACTGCAATTAGAGCTCATCACATCATCAGGTGGACTTTAACTGCTGGTTACCCAAAGGGGAAAACATGACGCATCCAATGGCGATAAATAGATAATAAGCTTTCCTTGAAATCTCTCAAATGGAATTGCACCCCCTAGAAACTGTTTACGAGACACGGACAAACATATAAGTCTGCACTAAAATGCACACCCAGCCACTGCATCTGTTGACTTTTAAGTGCACCATTTTTTTCCCAGAAGCCCCTGTGACTCAGGAGACTGTACTACTCCCTGCTGTTGGCTCATTATTGTTTGCATTCACGTTAGCTCAGTCACTGATGTGGTCCGACCAGATCTTAATGACAGACATACCTTCATCTGCCTTGGGTTATATTGAGAGAGAGGACAATATGAGGAATAGGTGCGTGTGTGTGAGGGTGTGTATTCTGGGAATGATGCCTGTTTGACCAGATGATGTGAGACAGATTGTTAAGATTGTATATTTGTTAAGAAAAGGGTGTTTATGCGACTGGATTTGGAATCACATCTTTTGCTTTACTGACTTGGCTTATGACGACCGAACGCAGTAATTGTGGTTTGAGGGGGGGGGGGGGGGGGGGATTGGGGGGAGTCTACTCTGTTAACTACCACAGATTATTAACCTCTATCTGTTCCTAGTTTTAAAGTTCAAAAGTCTGCCCACAAGGCTGTTTTAGTGCAGGCAAAGTTTCATCGTCGGCAGCAGGTTTGAGTTTGTAGCGCTGCTTTGATTCGCATGTCCTAAACGGTGACCGCAAGGCCAGGCTCCATTTGTTTCATGTGCAGGCCAGTCAACCTCTTAGACCAAGAATGCTGTAACTTTAATTCATCCTTTATATGCACATATAAATTGCTTGGTGGTCACATGTGGTGGATGTACCTGCTGTTTGAGCTGGTGCATGAGTTTATCTTTCTCTCTCTTCAGGGCCATCACTTCTTCCTGCGCTTTTTTCCTTTTGGAGGAGGATAACTCCAGCAGGGCAATGTTAGCATCCTTCTCACTGATGGCTGCCAGCAAAGCCTGCTGCCTGAGGGGGTGAGAGCAGGGAATGTGGAGAGAAGCAACAGGAAAGAAGAATCGTTATTGTGACTCATTTAGACACATATGAAAGAAAAATATATAAATTCATTAAAATAAAAGTTTAATGTAAAAATATGTTCTGTTGTTAGGAATTAGCAAGGGGGACAGCACAGAGACACAGATGCACAGCACCCACATCTGCAGCTGTGGGTCCTTATACGTATTACAGATGTCAGAGCAAACTCACTCATTCCAGAGCTCCTTAAACTCCGACAGAGATTCCACAGAAAAGAGGCAGACATCTTTGAAGTGGTCGGCTAAGTGCTGTATTAGTGGTACCTCAGTGTGACTCATGGACATGTAAAAGTGTAATGGAGTCTAATAGAGTAGGCTAAAGGGGATATGACATCTTTCCCCCGTCAATGCTGGTTGCAACACTCTGTGTGTGTGTGTGTGTGTGTGTGTGTGTGTGTTTGTGTGTGTGTGTGCGTGTGTGAGTGTACATACAGAGAGGGGGTGGCAACAAACAACTGTCTACAGGTGCAGGGAAAACACGAGCTTCATCATAACCCCCCCCCCCCACCACCACCACACACACACACACACACACACACACAACACACTCACACAAACACACAGGCCCAGACGTACAAATGTAAACCTGCAGGACTCAAGAGAATGCCTTGCGTGACCCATCCGGAGAAGTCTGAGTGGTTGGAGCACTTAGGTGATGACTATTGTCGTCATCAAGCAGGATGTTGTAAATCGACATAAACGTTCCACTTTTGTAAAAACACACAACCACAAACATATTATT
The DNA here is from genome assembly GCA_036178185.1 of Liparis tanakae. Lineage (NCBI taxonomy): Eukaryota > Metazoa > Chordata > Actinopteri > Perciformes > Liparidae > Liparis > Liparis tanakae. Next base: position 10,442,020 of record CM070097.1, read on the forward strand.
AGAGGTATCCAGATATAAACCACTACAGTATAATGGACATAGAACCAAGGCATTCTGTAAAAACACACTTGTATGTGTACAGTAGACTGTAAGTCCATTCATGTGTGGTAATGTGTAGTTCATCATCTCTACGTTCAGCCTTAGTTCATCTGAAGGTCAATTGCAGATGTCTCAAACTGACAATCTAGTCTGTCGGCACTGAAAATATTTTAAGTTGGATCAAAATAAAGTGGCCGAACATCAGACTCTGAAAATTAGGAGTATAGTAAACCATGGTATAATGTTTGGGTTTGTGTGAGGTGATGGATAGAGGAAGAGGAGGAGGTATGGATTAAAAATACACTTTGGACTTAACTCAAAATTGACCTGCATTTGGAGTGTTTTCATTCCATGATTTAAGTCCCTGTAGAAATAACTCAATTGCGAAAATAAACATGCTGTACTCAGAATGAAGTCCTGCTGGCCTGGGACTCCACATTTGGTGTTTTTAGAACAATTATCTACACGGCGCATCTGGATTCTCCCATTCAAGACCATTAATAGGCCTGTGTGTGTTTTTGTATGCGCTCAAGTGTGTTGTCATGTTGTGCATGGACTTTCGAGGCATGCACGTGTGTTCTGACATGGATCGGAGCAACTAATCACACCATTAATCACAGGGAGGGACCAACGTGACACTTTGTGTATCCCCACACCTCTATTGTTATTCCTTTTAATGCTAACTGTAATGGGAGCACACACACACACACACACACACGCACACACGCAGGACTTGTAGCAGAGCATGTGCTTTAGACTGTGGGTTCATTCTGCCTGACCTGTCCATTGACAATGTAAACATAGGGCAAGGAATTACAGTAAACAAATCTTTTTTTTAATAAAGATATCCCATCAAGAAATTCAGAAGTCAAATAAAAACAGAATTTATTTTTAATTCCCTCCACACTCAGTTTTATATCCATGGCTTAACAAACCCACATTTTTGAGTGTGGCACAGTGGGAATTGTAGTTCCATTCCCATATTGTGGCTGTTTCAAAAGAGTAAAGAGGTGATGCACAGAGTCATATATGGGTAAGGAATGCAGCACAATTGTGTCCCTGCTCATAAACATTGTGTCAGATTAACAGTCCTACTCGCTGGATTGTCATCTTTGCAGCACATTGCCAGACAGGGGAACTCCAACATCAGGCCACATCCTATTAGTCTTATAGTCAAACCTTTCCTCTTTTAGCATTGACTGCATACACACCCAGCTTTAGAACTGTGTCTGGGTCAATATGTGACTGTTAATAAACACACCATAATTGGACACTGAGCTAAAAAAACATACCATTGGGAATGGGACAACATTTCTGAAATAATTAGACAATTTAAGTGTTTTATGCATTAATTGCAGGGTCTACTTGGTTGTGTGCAGTGACTGGTTGGAGGCACTACCTCACCCCAACCCCCCACTCCAGTTATAAAGGGAAGCTTTGTCTAATATGTGAACTCATCTAAAAAAGCCAAACCATGATTCATACGCCTCCATTTATTGAGTGGCCTGTGCTGATCCACTGATGAAAGATATAGTTTTGGTGTTTGATTACTTCCCAAACAAATTCATAATGATGTGATGCTTTGTAGTTTCCAGCAAGTGTTGCAGTGACATGAACCAGCTAAAGATGAGCCGTGCACAGAGCACAAGCTGTCGCTCTACATTCTGACATGTAAGTGGCAATTGCAGAACTTGACAAGGAAGCGACACACAGAAATATGACATTGTCTTTTCATGAGCAGAATGTGTGCTGCTGCCACATCCATCACACCTGCACTCCTAAGCACAGGTACAGACGTTTTGATTTTTGACTTTCAAGTGTGACTAAATTAAATCTCCGAACCAAAGTGGCTGCCAAGCTTCAGTGCAAGCGAAATAACTTCTGGGCTCTAAATTAAAACGGCAGATTACAGAGCTGTCTCTGTGGGTGATCTGAGTTTCTACTGAGGGATGTCTTCCTAAAACCAAGGGGGGGGGGCATTATTATGATTAGCCAGCTTGTAAAATGTGTGTCCCACATCCTCAATCAGTGATTGTGTGTGCATGGTGTGTGTGCCTGCTTGTGTCTCCTGATTAGTATTACTTACAGTCTTTGAACTTGAATTACAGTGGAGTATTTAATCATATCTAATTTGAGTGGCTATTTGGCCATAGTTGTTTTTTACACACTTCTAGCGGACAGGATTCATCTATCAGACATGCACACCCTCCCACACGCACACACACCTACGCACGCAAGCACACACACACACACACACACACACACACACACAGAGATGCCTTCACTGTATCGGCTGGTGGGTCTTGAGTGGGTGAACCTCTTCTCTTTTCTCACTCATGCCTTAACTTCCTGGACAAACAAAGGATTATCTTTATATATTTTCTGTTTGAAATGTGTTATGACAAATTTGTGATTAGTTCTCCTAAATGTCATAACCATGCACTAAAAAGTCATAAGACACTCCAATAAAAAGACAAATTAAACTTGCTGCTGGATATAATGTTAAAAATATTGTGTATTTGTTTATGAGATACCAGTATTGTATACACTATATATATATATATATATATATATATATATATATATATATATATATATATATATATATATTTCTCATGACATTCCTTATATATACTTTTAGTAGTATAGATTGTGATAGCTATGGAAAGCATAGGCGGGCGGGACTGAAATGAAACTCTCCGCTCAACTACAACATGTGATTCCAATTGAACCTTCATGGTCCCTGGGATATATTGAGACATTTGGATCTACAGAGGTGGGAGATGGATAGCTAAAGTACATGACCATGCGATGAGAGGTGAGAGGAAAGGAGGGCTGAGGGGAGGGGGGCTCTGCAGAGACGATACGAAAAGATAAACTGGAATGCAAAGAGTGGAACACGAGAAGGGGAAGGAGATGTGAGGCGGAAGAAGATAATTAGTGAAAAAAGAATGAAACACGAGGAAAGGAGACTTTGATGAACACATCTTTGAGGTTGGGCTGCTGTCGAAGGGTTGTGATGTCACGCGGCAGATGGGGCATTGGCAGGCCAGACAGATCTCAGGGTGACGAGGGGTTAAGATGGGGTCAAGAGTGAGAGCGGAAACACAAATGCATACATTTGCTAAAAAACTAATTCAAAGATATCAGGGGAGGCATTCTGTAGCTGGGATGTAGGAGAGAAAGAACGACAAGAACCAAGGGTTCAAGTATAAAAAAATTTAAAGAGATGAAGGCAGTAGAAGAGAGGAAAGTACGTGCTTGACAAGAGTGACTGCCACCTGTGCTGCATGAGACAGAAAAGAGGGAAGAAAAGGAGAGGAGGAAGGGAAGAAAAGAGCAACGGTAAAGATTTAAGAGTCCCAGCCTACCCTAAATCAGCGCAGAGCACTCCATGTTGTTATTCCTAGGCGTCACGGTTGAGGGATATGTGTTTATAATTTGTGTTATGACTTACTTGAAATTATGAGTGTAGAGAGTCAGTGGGACAGAAACAGATGCGTCCGTGTGATGCCCGAGGGAACCATCAATACTGTCTGCCCCTAAGCGCAGTGCATATGTGTGCGTGCGTTTGCCTGTCTGTACACATTTGTGCTTTCATGTCCTCATGTGCATGTGTAATGTATTTTGTTAGCAAGAACACGGGGAGCCCACTAATATCTGTTTCCAGACCATCCATTATAAGGTCTTGTAGTTTGTGATCATGCCCTTCAAACACTTAACTGTCAGAAACATTCCATGTGCATTTTATGGCCGTTGCTTGATTGTGAGTATGAAGATGCGGCACTAGGCCGAGGGCCCCTGGCTAGTACTCAAGGCCTGTAGTGAGAGCAAGCAAAGGACATGAGAATGGGGCATGGTTGAGTGACACTATTATTTATGGGCTTGGAACATTGTGTTATTTACAACTGAGGAGATACGGAAAATGTCCATTTACTACAAGAACGCACTCTGACATCATTTGGAAAACTGAATGCAAAGCCGATTCAGATGGTAAATCTGTACTCAGAATTCTGGTAAACATGTATGTTTTATTAGGTAGAGCCATGTGTTGGCTACCTTTGGCAGGATTAGCTCCATGCTAACTTGTAGCTGCTAACCTGAAGCTATACCGGATGCACTTATTACCCACTTCCGATATTTCACTTCCGAATGCTTGCCAAGATAAAAGGTTTTTTAAACTCTTAATCGATAAGATTGGATTTATCCATATATTGCAAATAAATCGTGTATGCCTGTCCTGTTTGAAAATGCAAGTCAACTCCAATATTCCTCTTTCACAGCTATAATACACTTTACAAGCTAATCATGAGCTTCAAGCAAGAATGCTAAACTTTAGCAAACCTTGAGCTGTACTTCCCAAGACAAATCCATGACAGCAGATGGTTCTCCCAGAACTGGGCCAGGTTGTGTGTGTTTTCACTTCACTAATAAAATATACAACCCACTTACTCTGCTCAACCCCACTCCCACACTAGTCCTCTGACTGGTGGAAGTGTGTGTGTGTGTGGGGGGGGGGGGGGGCTTGGGGTGGTCTAATTGAAAGAGTATGCATCAGTTTTACAGCAACAAGAGGGAAAATACGAGGGGACAAAAATCAACAAATCTGCCAAACTAGCCAAATGTTTAGAGTGGGAGCAGGGACGAGGAGAGATGGCTGACTGCTCCTAGAGATGAGCAGGACCAGACGGCCACCTCTACATTCCAGCCAGGGAGAGGGGAGACAGATAGAGAGACCCAGACACAGAGGAACAGAGAGAGAAACCAGGTGGCTGTGTGTGTGTGTGTGTGTGTGTGTGTGTGTGTGTGTGTGTGTGTGTGTGTGTGTGTGTGTGTGTGTGTGTGTGTGTGTGTGTGAGAGTGTGTGTGTGGGTGTGTGTGTGTGTATGTGTGTGTGTGTGTGTGTGTGTGTGCGCGTGTGTATAAATGCAGACGAATAAGATAAAAAGAGCATTCTAAATGTTCTCTCAAAAGGAAGATATTGACAAGGCAAAGACAATATCTAAAAGAAACATGAATGTCATATTTATTGTATGTTTTTGCCTTCTTTTCAAGAATGAGATAAGAAGAGCGATATTAATCTCATAGTTGTAGATATTACTAATATTATCAACTATTTATTTAACAAACACAAGCTCTGATTTGAAAGGGACTACAGATGAAAAATAGCCTCTTGGCTAACCCTGGCACATTTACAGAAATGTTTTTATCAATGTGCACTGGCCCTTATTAAATAAACCATATAAAAAAAAGAAAGAACGACTGAAGGCCTAAAGTGTTCTCCTTCACTTCCAGCTTCATTGCATCACCTTGTGAGGATCAGCTAGGGGTCGGGTGGATTCCTGTTGTTGTAAAAACAGGATAGATAAATAAACAGGCCTAGTGGGATGTCAGCGATCATTATGTCATCGACAGCTCTTTCCCATTTGGACAAACTTGGGTGTCTGCATCTCTGCCTGTGTTTGCTTGAGTGCGTGAGTGGGAGTACTTTCTAGTGTGCAACTTTGGTCTTGAACATCAATGCGAGAAAAACACAATAAACATCAGATTAGTCGAATCCTCTGCCGATCTCCAGAGTCGTCTGGCACAAGGCCTGCAGCCTAGCTTCAACCAATAAAGTGAGCACTGACCTTAAACCTCCAGGGTTACTACCGGTACGTAGAGCACGGCTCTTTATTCTCTTAAAGTTTGTTTTCTGTCTTTCAGGTGACGGTGTCTCCCCAAGGCCCCAGAGACGGGACGGGGGGGCTGTACAGTACCACACACGTATAGGGCTTCCCTGCCAGCGCAGTCAGGCACGTACACACACACACACACACACACACACACACACACACACACACACACACACACAGCAGCTGGGTTGTTTAAAGCTCCCTGTCATCTGAGAGAGGTAAGGGTCACAGAATGAGTCACACTGCTGCAGTCACACTACTGTAAGAGCACAATAACACACCACACACACACACACACACACACACACACACCTACACACAAGAGAGAAACATGCGCACATATGCATTCATTTTCTTTTAAAGCACATTAAAGCACATAGGCTTCTGTATAAAAACTGATGAGTTATTTACTATTAATTTATCATTTGGTCTAAGATATCTTAATAAATACCCTAAAATGATTTCCTAGAATCAAATAGAACATATTACTTTCTCTGTTTTCAACAGTTTAAACAAATAAAAACATGAACTTTCATCCAAAAGATGTGATTAATTGCTTAACAGAATTAGTATTGATATGTGTGATTTATTACCATAACACACTTTTGATGATATGCATCACTTTTTCACTTGGGTTGCCTCTATGTGAAATGAAACAATGAAAACAAAAACACTTTATTTGCTAAGTGCCAGTGCATAACATTGCATTAGGTTTGGCTGACGTTTAACCAAAGCGACTGACAATCACGTTACATGCACACACCGCAGACACAGCTACAGGGAGCAATATAGGGGTTAGGTGTCTTGCTCAAGGACACAACTAGAGCAGGATTGAAAGACACAATCTGACACTGACCCACAGTCACCCATAACATGATGTGCATCTCATATTAGATACAAACAGCATCATTATTGTTTCTGCTCGAGGGTGAGAGGAGTCTCAGTAAAGCCGGCGCTGTAAACTGTCAGTAATGTAAACTGAAAATACCAGAAGAACACTTTCTGTGCTGCGTCCTTTGAAATGGAGGTCCTCTGTGTAGTCTTGTGTGTCCCACCGTGTTAAAATAACTCTGTCAAACACAGCTCATCAAAGGCACTTGAACAGGAAGACTACCACAATGGGTCTCTCCATTGCTTTGTCTCTCATCGGAGGAGAGAATGGCATCACCTCCGCTCTGGACTTGAACCTCTCCTTCTATCATTCAACTTCTCTCTACCTCTATCATTCTCTATTTGGCTTTGTCGTGCCCTATACTCACTCCGAAGTGGGGCTAGATATTAAGTTCAAGGAGGTTATGCAAACATGTTGAAACAGCCATCTTTGGCCTAAGTATTACCCTGAACCCTTCAATTACCCGCCTTGCTTTCCTCTCTCCCCATTCCTCCTGCCTTTCCTGTCCTCTGTACGGGTTCTCTCACTACGGTCAACTGCAGCCTGGAAACACAGCGCACACTCATGACGTGGGGCCAGAGAGCCTTAAAATATCAGGGGCAGAGAGTACATCACAGTGGCGCAGTATTGCACACGCGGAGACACACAACATTGCACCCAAAGTACACAAGTGCACAGAAACCGATGAAAGACGGGTCCAGAAAACTGTGGGAGCAAGTACCCCTGGTGTATTTTCTCTGTGCTCCAAATGTAGGGCCTGGCGGTGGACCACAGCTGAACCACAGCCGACATGCGGTGGAATGGGAGGCCACCACACTCACTTCCCTTAAAGGAGCCATGGAGACACACACACACACACACGCACACATGGTCGATCATCGAATAACACACACACACAAACACATACATGGTCGATCGCAGAATGACACACACACACACGTAAATATATCCACAAATGTTCAGCAATTTCCTGGACAGCACTGTCATGACGATGGGAGTCCATGTTTAAAAAGTGGTTTGAGGTGGAGAGACAGATCTGTATGGGCTGTTTCCCACAATGCTTTGCCAGACAATTACACAACCCAATTAATGTGGTTACTAGAGCACAACTAGGACTTAACTGCGTGCCGAGTGTATGTGTATGCGCGTGCGTGAGAGAGAAAATGTGTGTACGCTCCTTTGGCCTGTATTACTCTTAAAATTATAGCTTTCCTTGGAACTTGGACCGGTTGATTTCCTGTCAGCGTGTAAAGGACACACAAGGTCATACAACATTCACCCCACACTCCATCCGCCAATCACAGATATTTCCAATCACAGATACATGAGCTCAAGTATTTTTAAAACTGTATACCCGGAGAACTACAATACCCACAATGTCTTGTGTGCGTTCCCAGTTCAGCAGAAAACTCCATCAATTTCACGGAATGAACCGTGACCAAATGTTGGGAGAGATGGGCTTTTTCTTAAGTATATAGTAGTAAAATGCTTTTTTCTTCAAAGTTACTGCAACATATATCCCAAAACAATGTGCATACATATATATTTATATATATATATATACTGTATATGAATACAATATTATGTCATCTTTGTAATCCAGCCATTTACAGATGTAGAGGGGCTGCTGTCTAAATATGGTTCCAGTTTGTAATGAAAATAACTTGAAAACCAAAACATTTTTTTTATCAGGTGCACCTGTGTGAAATGTATACAATTGTTACCACTCAAGTGGAAAGATAATATGATACTACAATGTAAAAAATATGTTACAAGTAAAAGTCCTGCACTTGAATCAAGATAATTCATCATTCTATTTTTTATTTTGTTGTGATTGTTCCTGTGAGACGAATTACTGTGTAGCCATAACATTTAATGTTGCACAGCAGCTGGTTGACAAGCTGGCCAATATATGTAGTGGAATCAAAAAGTATTGTATTTTCAATTCAAATGTGGAGTCAAATAATTAAAATAACTAAAGATGCATGAGTATCCTCAAGTGCAGTGTTTGATTAAATGGACTTACCAACTACATGTGCTGGTCTGCATCCCCTTACATTTCCACATGTATTGAGCACACAGACATATGCTAATAATTAGCAATCCTCTGATTCCAACCTTGGTTAATTTGGGTTTCTTTTAATGAAGGATGGTAAAATGTAAGTACAACTAAAAAGGCTCAAACTGCTCTGCTATGTGTTGATGCAGCAGGAAACACATGCTTTCTTTACAGTCTGCTACGCAAACACACTCCGACCACATACTAACTTACACAGACTTCATCAGCCCAGCTTTAAAGTGCGTAAGGGGACAAATATATTCAGAGCAAGACATTATGCAAGAGAGACCGAGACGCAGACATAGACAGACAGACAGAAAGTGTATCTCTGTCTCACACACACACACATGCACGTGTGTGTGCATGTCCACGTACGCACCCACACACACACACACACACACACACACACACACACACACACACACACACACACACACAGTGGCTTGGTAGGGTGCTGATTAGAGAAGCTGTTGCCAGGTCCAGACAGGTCTGCTGTATATTTAGACAGATCAGTGAGGATCACAGGATCAAAGAGTAACATGATTACTACCTGGCCTTCCGATCAGAAAACCGGACTATTTAATACACGCATTTGGAAGCTCGCACACACCTGAGCATGTTCACATATACACAAACAGACACAGGGAGTTGTACCGGCACACACTACACACACAGATAGACACGAGAACACACACACACACACACATACAGACTCACACAGACACCGCTCTATAATCGGGGTAATTTGTATGTTGAAGCTAGTGTAGACAGATCACGCCTCTGGTGCATTGAGCCGGTTGCGTCACTGCATTAGCGCGTTCGTCATTCGGTGTGAATTCCCGATAGAGACATACCCGTACTTGTAAAGTATAGTGGTTGTTAATATCTCTCGTGTGAAGAAGACATATCAAAACAACCTGGGCTCTTGTCATTATGGCACTACTTGTTCGTGAAATATTTGAAAGCGTGTGCGTTTATGTATTTTATGAGGGTATGAAAATTGAAGCGGCAAGCGCAAACACGTGGACTAGAGCGCGAGCATGCAAGCATGAAACAGCAAAAGTGTGCGCCTTGTAATCATTGGGGCAAAAAGTTCACTTACTCCGGTATCTTTCAACCGTTTGCTTCTGGTTGTCCTACTATAGTTCAGTTTTATTTTGCATTTATTATGTTGTGTCTGCATATTCTCACAAAAACTGAGCCACAGAAACATTCACACATAAACACAGACTGTCCTGCTCTGCGATAAGAGCTCAGCCGGCCTTGCCACACACCTGTGCATGGATTCTAGCATGCATCTGTTTTTTTAATAAAGAGACCAGAGGTAGTGAGCAGTCCGATGCTGCTGACAGACCCCCTGATACCCAGAGAGATAACACACACAAACACAACCGGGCCAGCTCCCTTGGTAGGTTGCATCACATTTTAACAATGGCTTCAACTTTTCCTTGCCATGGTTTCATACAGATGTGTGTTTGGGAACAAGTTGTTCATTTGTATTTATTTTTTCCTATTATGTCTGTGGTCACTTGAATATGATACTAAGAGCTTTCAGTAGGATTGTTAGTGTGTTGTAATGTACAATGTAGTTAAAATATATAAGGATCCTTCAGAGGGTTACATACATGTGTTTGTGTTTATATGCAGGAGAGGGACATGGCTTAATGCATCTGCCCCTATGTGTGTGACTGTAGTGTGTGTGTGTGCATGCTGTGACCGGCAGTAGAGAGTACTGCAATGATGCTGTTCTGTGTAAAGATACAGATGTGGTCCGCTGACATCTGAGAACTGCAGGTAAAACTAAATTAATGAGAAACACACACATAGACAAACGTATAGATTTAGAATAAATGTGAAGTTTTAGCTCCAGATGATCATATTGGTAATGGTCTCATTTGTTTAATGGAAAATATAATATAAAAACTGTTTGTGACTATACCATTAAGACAACAGGAGTCTAGAAGATGTCTATGTTGCCCAGATTAATATACATTTTAGGGAGTGTATAAATGTATCACATATACAGAGGGATAAAGAGACTCCATTATCTGCTTAAGTAGATATTACTTTGATACTACTTCGATCAAATAGGTTTTTGGCTGCTATATTTATTTGAGATGTGAAGCTTCACTGACCTTATGATTGGCTGAAAATTCACCTGCTCTTAAATGCACAACCATTCCCAATGCATCACAAAGTTTGCACTGTCAATTTTCTATATGGCTGCATTCTATATGACTGCATTCTATATTACTATTACTGTATTCTATATGTCTGCATTCTATATGACTGCATTCTGTCTGATTGCATTCTATATTACTAAGACTGCATTCTATATGGCTACATTTTATACTACTATTAATGCATTATAAATGGCTGCATTCTATATGACTGTTTTATATGACTGCGTTCTATATACTATTACTGCATTCCATATGGCTACATTCTATATGACTGCATTCTATATGACTGCATTCTATATGACTGTATTCTATATTACTATTACTGCATTCTATATGACTACATTCTATATAACTGTGGTCTATATTACTATTACTGCATTCTTTATGACTGCATTCTATATTACGACATTCAATATTACTTAATTCTATATTACTATACTACATTCTATATTTTTCTTCAATTAATAGAAGCGGTGCCAGAGATCTGAAGTCCTTATTTATTTAGAAAGTGTTTCATAAAGCTAAATACAGCAGTCGACATAGAAAGGGTATTCAATTACAATTCAATGAGGTCCAGTTCGAGAAAATGTTCTCCGAAACATCACAATAATTTTTAACTTGCAATTTGATTTTGTAAGATATATATATATGTAGCCTATTAAATCAATGTCAAATAATAAATAAATAACTGTTCTTTCCTCATTTCAAGTAAAATAATGTATTTAAAATACTATACATTCATGTAGAACGTCTTCATATTCTCTCTGGGATCTGAGTGTGAGAGTAATGCTAGATCTGATTAGACGACCTCCCTTGGCCCCTGCTGTGACGTCATGCATTTGTCGACGTGTAGAAGTCTAAGTAGTGTGACCATGCTCTGTTTCAGAGTTGTTAGGTTTAAGAGAAAGACTACAGGTGTGTTTTTGTGTGCTTCCTGGACTTTGAAGTAGAAACATGCTGAGATAATACAGGAAGACAGCATGTCAGAGAAAGTGTCACACAGTCATGTGGGGGAGTCAAAAGAAAAGGTTTGCACCACTTACAACTCAAAAAGACTGGGCTTATTTTACAGCTACACTGTGATGACAGGGTGTGCATTAACAATCAGCTCTTATTTTGTGCAGAGGATGGCGTGGAGACCACCTCAGAGCGAGAGGATCCAAAATAGACTCTGCTGGGAAGGCTACAGACACACATACAAACATTTCAACACAAAAATCGCAGAACGTCAACTTTGAAACGAGGTAAAGAGCACGTGAGGAACACAAGTTCGCCAGCAAGAAAGTAATGTTTGTTGCTCTTTTATCTGCAGTCATGCAGCCAGACTACCAGGAATCTGCTTAGAAGTTTGGGGAAACACTGGCACGAAACCCACGGTGACTGACATGTTGAGATGTCTGCAGTGTGGTGTGCGTGCAGATACATGTGGGCTTGTGCCTCTGTGTATGTGCATAAATGCATTCGTTGTTGATGCTGCATTTGTACTGTTTTTGCACATGTCTACTGTATGTGTATGATTGTTTATCGTGCCCTGACCTCCAAAGTGACATGTCAGGACACTGAGTCTGACGAACGAACCATGCCAGGAGAAGGATCTAAACTTTGTGCTGCAATTGCTTTATTACTTGGTGTTTGCCCTAGGTGTCGTGTTACTGAAATCTTCAACACCATAAAAGCCTTCTCTATGGTTCAGCACTTGTGTTTGTGTGTTTTCACTGGCAGAGGCTCCCCTATGACTGGTTATATTGGACATGCTCAAACAAAGCCAAACACACAACAGGAGCCGCAAGCAATTACGGCCTGCCATAGTGCATAACTCCACTCTGAACAAGCTGTGATTCCCCCTCGCCATCGTCTCTGTCTCCGCTACCACACATTTCAAGGCTTGTGCTACCCTGAGCCTCCATTCACAACACACACTTTTGCATATCGGTCTCAGCAACATGCACGCTATGCTCCCTCTGCACTGGCATCCTGTGCGGCATCAGCGGAAATAACACTGTTGGGGTATACGTCATCTTGAGAACAAAAAGTGAACCTCAGTGGGCAGAACATCGCTGGCTGGCACGGGAATGCCTGTAATGCTAACAGGCAGCCTAATCCACTGGATTAATACATATTACGATGGTTTAGCAGAGACCCGGGTGGGCGCTGTATCTCCATTTCATTCTGTCATCGGGAAACATTTGTCATCATCACATCATCATGATCCACCTACTTCCTCTTTGTGCTATTATTTGATGTAGTTTAAAACGTGCCATTTATATGCGTTTCTCATCTTTGTTTTTGACTCACTTCTGCACAGTAGATGATGAAGACATCCGAGTGAGGACCGTCACTGTGAGTGATGGACATCCAGTTTGAATCAGATCCTCTGGAGCCTGAGTAGAGGGTGATATCTCACTGCATGTGGCTTGGAAAGCACACACGGTGAAGATCTGTTTTAAATCAGTGTAACAAAAACTGGTTAACTCAATCTGGATCAAGCTTTCTCTCCCTCTGCCCCCCCCTTCTACCCTCCTCCCCTCTCTCTTTGTCTTCCTGTCTCTCTCTCGCTGTATGTCGGTGTCTCTTTGGCCATTTGTCATGAAACACCTCATAAGATATACGTCTCTTTTTCAAAGCGTGATGGAGGACACGGTGGAGTTAGGTTCTGTTTGCTGGAGGAATGGAACAGTTGAGTAATAATAAAGCTAATGATTGCAACCCAGCCAGCGAACAAATCCTTAATTCCTGTTTCTTCATGTCACTAAGTTACCAGGCCAGTTTTCTAGTCCTGCCCATGCGCTTAAAGCTCAAGACTTGATTGGAATGAATACAATACAGAAAGTGTCCATAGTATAGTGATAAAGCCAGAACTATGAGTGTGTATAAGTGCATGTCTGAGTCTGGACTCTGTATTCTATGTTCTAATTCCATGGAATCAAGTAACTGAAAGAGTTGTACTGTACTAATTTGATATGTGTGTATGTATACTGTATATTGTATTATATTGTTCATAGTCCATATACTTGTTACCATGTGTGTACGGTCTAAGGAATGTGCAAACATAGGTGCGTACAATGGGCACACACTTATGTTGCACACCAACTTGTGCGTATGACAGGGGACTACATACCTTCGTATGTTTGTCCTGTGTGTGTGTAAACCTTTTGTAGTGGCTAGCGTAGCTCTCCTGTTACACATACACATGTTCTTTATGGGCTGGCTAATGGAGTCGAGCTCTTCCTGCCTCTGTGATGTGGTTTACTGTTGTTTGATGTGCCCAGGAATCCTGCATAGGAGAGCACCTCAAGCCGATCTTATCACATAAAAGCCCCTGCAATGGAAGAAGACACTCAGCTCTCTTTTTTAACTTAATAGAGATCTGTGTCCCTGCGAGGCTGTGTGTAGCGTGAATGTGTGTAGCGTGTGTGAGCGTTTGTGCACCATTTCTCTAATTCAATCGAGTGTGTAACCCAAGGCCAAACACATACATTTGATTTCAGTGAATACTGAACCCAGAGACCTATGGCATAAGTGGACCAGAGACATGTCAGATATGTCAGTGCATGTTATTTTGATTGAGGTATGTGTGTGTGTGTGTGTGGGGGGGGGGGGGTCTTTATATCTTGACCAAGAGAGATTTAAGACATTTATTCACGATGGATATTAGGAAAACTGAAAGAGTGTGCTCAACTGACCCCTGGATGCTGTATGACATGACATATGCATTCCAGTGTGACTGAATTGTGACTTTGAGAAAAAGTGTGGTTTCTGTTGCAGAATGCTTCAATGGCTACTACAGGTTAAATGTAAACACAGAAGGAAATGAAAGGAAACACACCACCACATGCTCTGTGACGGTAATGTCAACCTCATCATCTTTCCAAATGCCTCACACTTCATAATAACCAAAATGTGCAATACATATTTTGTTTGGTTTTGGTTACAGTAATGTCAGTGAAGACCTGTTCAGGCTTTGGATATTGCATGCTGTAATGGCACAGCTTGTTCCTCAGTCTTCTGATCTTAAATGACACCAGACATACCTCATATCAAGACATTCGCGAATGGCCACATTCTCAATCACGCGTACACACTGTCCATATTCTGTGTTTCATCTATGGCTTGAAAGTCGTGCCATTGTCTTTGCTCACGCTCCCTCTAGCCATTTGTCTCTGCAGGATTCCTGTGTTGTTTGTTTTGTGGTGACCAGTCCTGTCTGCATGCCCACATGAAGGCACTTTGTACCCTATTGATGCTAGCTTTAAAGATGAAGGACTACATGGATCAAACTGCGGTTGCCATCTTGAATAGATGTGATGCTTTCTCCAAATAAACTTTGGGTTTCAGTTCGGTGTGTTCTTTTTCTCTTTTCTTCTCGTTTCAGTTGGTTTTGCTTTGCTTTTTGTTGGACATCAACTCTGATATCGTAAAAATGAGACGTTTTATTGCAGAGTTGTGAAACTTAACAGGGTCTGTAATGGTTGTGAATGGTAATTTCTCTCCACAAACAAATAAGAAAAATGTAGCTTTTATTTTTATGAGATTTGAAATTCTAGTGGTGAGCTTAAAATGACCCCTATGCTTTCTCTTCTGATTTATTTGTATTTCTTCTTTTTCTCTTTCCACCCTTCTCCTTTCATTTCCTCTACTTCCCTTCTCTTCTCATTTATTCTTCTTTCCAGGCCTAAACTCTGGATACCCACCGGCCCCCGAGAGAACAGTCATGTTTCCATTATGTCTCCATTTAGCGGAGACCAACTGAACAAGAGCAGGAAAAATCATCACAAAGCCACTGGCACAATCTGCTTATCTTTTACTGCTAATAGCTCACATCATTGCGTATATGCGTGTGCACACGCACACACAATCTCACACACAAAATGCATGTATGCACATGTTGTTCTTTGCACACAAACACTTTCAATGTGCATCAGTGAGGATATACACTCATCCAAACTTGCGTGGGCTGTTTACTGCCACTGCCGAGAAGTACATAATGATAATTACAGTTTGGGTCTGCATCCCTGAATTAAGCAGATCAGACACACACACACACACACACACAAACAATTTAGACAAGCCAGGGGCTTCCATGGTGTATGCTGACTGGTGTGCAGCGGTTAAGCAGCCATGTGCAGGGAAGCAGTCATTTCTACTATTGTTTTCTTTTAAAACCTCCTGGGAACCATCTCAGGAAGACTAAGAGACGTGCTGAGCCAATAAAACTCCAGTGAAACCAAGAAAGAGTCAGAAAGACTAAGCACTTCTTAGTGAGTGCTTTATGCAACAATATCTTACTCTGATTAAGAAAGAAAACTGAGTGAAAAAGTGTTGAACTAAAGCTGCGGAGACACAGAGAAAGCACTCAACATTTAGCCGTTTTTAATTGATCTGTAAAATATGCAAAACTAAAGGGGAAGGGACACAGACACTGAGACATACTTATTTACAGATAAAGACAGACACGTGTAAACAGAAAAGCCACAGAGGAGAAAAACAGGAGCCCAAACACAGGTGTGTGCGTGTGTGTGTAGGTGTGGGTGTGTGTGTGTATGTGTGTGTGTGTGTGCGTGTGAGTGTGTGTCAACCACAGAGGCTTGGAGGTGTTTACAGTGTGTGAATATGTGCCAGTAAGCCCCATTGACTCACTCGTGTGGCTATACCAGCATTTCATGTGCCCATAATGGTAAACCATGAGGGCATTTTACTAGGCCACTGTTTTAATGGCTGTTTTACAACCCAGAACATCCAACAACATATTATATATGACTGCACTTAAAATAACTCATCCCTCTTTCTTTCTGAAGTCCCTCAACGCTGCACACTCTTTGGGCCTTCACTTAGCTCTGTGTGCCCTTTCTCTGCTGCTGTTGATCTATTCATGTTACTACCCTGTGTATGTCTGAATGTCAATCTGGATATCTCTAGATTCTGAATTCAAACGTGCTTTACATGCATGAAGATATCTTTCTTTCTCCACTGACACCTTCTCCCTTGACCTCCCCTTCCTTCTTCTCATGCCTTTGGTGACCCTGAGGGCAAGACCGTTGTTAAGGAGGCCGTCATTGGTCACCTCTGGGTCCTGTGTCCTGTGTCCTGGTCTGCCTCTTTATGGCCGCAGGGCCCACCTAATCAATTGCCCACTCATGCACACACTCAAATGCTCCGACACGCACGCACACACACACACACACACACACATGCACAGACTTCCAATCAATTAGTCTAGAAATGTATACAACCGGGTAAACTTGTGGGTGTTAGTCTCCCTTAGGCAAATCAGATTGAGCTTTCCTGAGACTTCTACATCACCCAAATAACGCTAATTAGCTGTGTGTGTGTGTGTGTGTGTGTGTGTGTGTGTGTGTGTGTGTGTGTGTGTGTTTGTATGTGCAAGTATGTGCATGTGTCTTTGCGACTGACACTAATTAGTAGAGCTAGTACACCTACTTCCTCAGGACCATTTCCTGTGAATGTAATTATTAGGTATGTGTGATAAATTCCAGGCCTTCTTCCACCCATCCAGAGATCGAACAAGACATAAAAGAGAGGGAGGGAGAGCATGTGCTCCACAGAGGAAGTTAAGGGGGTCAGCCTTAAAAGAGTGATGAAGTAAAAGTAAGAAGAGACCGTGAAAGAATGATGGTACTCTAGTGGGGCAAACTGACTCGGTACGAAGATGAAAGACTTTCCCACATGCGATATCTTCCCATAGGCTCCTTGACGTGGAGGCCCCCCTATCTTCCTCTCTAGTTGTCAATCACTGCATTCGTTTTGTTTTTGTGTGTCACAGTCACCCAATCTTCATTATGTCCTCAGATTAAGACAATAAGTTCGGTATGTCTCTGAAAAGACTATTCCATCTATGTCTATCAGTTTAACTAAACAAATGGTCTCATTTTGACCAATACTGTCCTAGCGTCAATTTGTTATTAGTTATTAGTTTTTATCTAAACTCAAGTCACGGTTTCACGTAATGTACAGGACATAACACCTCCAAATCATTTGTACTGGCTGTGTTAATGCTTGCCAAAAATACTATGCACCAATAAAATATGAAGTGATAAAAAAATAAGCATAATTGATATTAAAACAGCCTAACTCTGAGAGAAGTGAGATCAAGACATGATGTTTGCTGAGTGCGTTCCCAGAGAATAACATGGTCTGGGGGAAAGCTTACTGTATGAAGATAGAAGTCTGTCATTACCTCACTGGACTGACCAAGGTCTTAGAAGCAGGGATTTTAATGTGATGAAGCCCTCCATTGGCAAAACCTTAGAGGAGGAGGACGAGGACAAGGACGAGGACGAAGAGGAGGAGGGTGGTGCATGCCGAGGCCCTGACATAATAACTCACCTACGGGCTCACAGCCGACACACATGTGGAAGGTAAACACGTGTGTCAGAGGGCAGGGGAGCACAGACAGACATGATGAATGGCCCAAAGTTCCCACGAGGCGACACACATACAAACTTGCTTGCAGAGTGAGGAAGGTGATGTGTGGTCAGCCCCTCCTCATCACTGCAATACAGAGAATCCCATTCACACACTGCACCAACCCTCTATGTCTCATCATTACTTATCACAACAATGGCACTGAAACACCAAACCAGTCTGCAGATTCTACCAGCGTATGAATGTCATCTTAAAACATTGGGATCGCAATGCTGCTGCTGGTTAAAAAAATGGATATGAAAAGATCATTTTTATTTATTGGTTTAAATGTGTTTCAATGAGTTTACATGATGGACAACTGTGCATATCTGCCTGTGAGTTTGTAAGGGTGTGACTGTGTGTGTGTGTGTGTGTGTGTGTGTGTGTGTGTGTGTGTGTGTGTGTGTGTGTGTGTGTGTGTGTGTGTGTGTGTGTGTGTGTGTGTGTGTGTGTGTGTGTGTATGTGTGTGTGTGTGTCTGTCCAGGCCCCTCAGAGAGATCAGTGAGCAGGGACATGACCTTGCCAGTACAGCTGGTCTCTCTGTGTGTGTTTAGTTAGTGTAACCATGGCAATGGCAATGTGTAGACAGGATGTCTATATTGAGGATTTGAAAGTCATATTGTCGCTACTGCTCTAGGGTTCATGTATCGTTTTGTTTGCTAGTTACAGTAATCCATGGCACAATGAAGCCAATTTCCAGGGTTAGGGTTATTACATTTACACTGAAAGTAGAATAGGCCATGTGCCTGGACATGTTCGATTTAATGACATGATGAAAAGGAGTATGCATAAGATATAGTTCATATTTTGCTTTTGTAAAATGGCAAAAAATATATTTTCTATCAAAATTATTATTATTATTAAGAACAAATATTGTATTACTGTGAAGAAACATTTTAAGAAAGGGGCATACAAGTGTGTAGCTCATAGAGCTCCTGGTTTGATGTTACACTAAGGAGTTAGTGTTCTTTATTTATTACTTGTGGTTTGATAAAGACATATAATGAAAATAAAGAAAAATATGCACTTAAAATCATAAAATGTTCAAAAATATATTCCATTGCCTTTTTGTAATGTTTTTAATATTCCTTCAACTCAGCCTAACATGAACCTATTTTTCAATAAATATATATTTGGACTTTTAGGCTCTCATGTGAAAATAAAAATATAAATGAACAGGTGGACGCGGTGCAGGTGTTTTCTGATCCACGGTATGTTCCCCTTGACTCGGTTGATAACCAGACTGCTTCTTTCCACACAGCTATATCTAATCTTGTCCAGTTTCTTTCTTCCACCACTTCCTCCATCATTCTTCTCCTCGCTTCCTCTATCCATCCATCACCCCGTTAATCAATCACTCTTCCATTTGATCATCCTTTTTTTCTCCATCATTTACTATTCCCTCCCTAACTCTCTGCAACATCTCTCTTTTGCTCCGTCTTGCAGAGTCATTCTACTAATGTTTGCATGTTTCTCCCGTCCATTCCTCAAAGCGGCAATTCCCCCTACCTCTACCTCGAAAAAAAAATGTCACTTTGTCAACTCTCTCTTTATGTGTCTGCCCTTAAAGCTGCTGCTACCTTTTTCCTTGCTTTATCATCGTTTTCCATCACGAAAATGTAAACAGAGATAATATCAGCTACAGGAGGATCAGGTTGAGCAAGCCACTACAATGTTGTGGCATGTAGTATTATCCCACTCCGACTATGGAAACATCTCAATGATTAACTTTTCAAAATGTCCAAACATATCATTTCTCTATTGTTCACGTACAAGCCGTGACCCTAGACTCATTTAATGACTAGTTCCTCTGGAGGCCATCTGTCTGCGTGTGTGTGTGTGTGTGTGTGTGTGTGTGTGTGTGTGTGTGTGCGTGTGTGTGTGTGTGTGTGTACTGTACGGGATGGTGGAAACTAAATCTAGTGTAGGATGATAGAGCAGACCCGCACCGCTCCTTATCCATCAAGCACTCAGCTCGATATCTGAGAAAAGGTACAAATGTAAATTTCTTTTTTCTCTATCTCTCTTTGTATCTCTCACACACACACACACACACACACACACACACCCGCACACACACACTATAGGAAACCCATAATACAGGATATTGAACATTATTTCTTGTTTCTTGTCTCTTTCATTAACATTGTTAAAAAGCCAAGAGTCAGCTCCCTCCTTCTCTTTCTCTCTGGCTTATACAAACATACATGAAAACACACACAGAGCGCTCCGCAGTTCACTGGGGAACGTGCCTCACATGGTTTGCTTCAGCTGGTCTTCTTGACAAATGCCACATTACAGCGGTGAGAAGGAGAAATTTGGCATGCAATCAAACTCGTCTCGTGATTTCTAAGATTTGAAATACTTCAGTTTGTGTAGCCCCTCTCTTCCATCCTCTCCTCCCTCTAATTCTCTCTTTCCTTCTCAATGTCTTCTTGACACCCCTGCTCTCTCACTCTCTCTTTCTCTGCCTCATCTTTCCCGTTTAGTTTTCCCTGTGCTAACTTGGACCAGAACTGTGCTGTGGGAATATGGCCCCCTTTTTTAAAGCAGAAAGCCAAAGTTTGTGTAAGTATGTGCACGTCTGCAGACGTGAGTGATTATATGTGAGTTCCACTGAGGTTGTGTGTACATTCTGCATGTGTATCTTTGTGGCTTGTTCAGCTGTAAGTCAGTCTCACGAAGCTTCGCCCCTTGCAATTCAACAGTCCTTTAATCGTCATCATCAGTGACCCCAAACTGCTGCCTGTGACCTCCTCGTACACACAGACACATACAGTTTCAAAGCCACAAGAGACCACACACACACTCGTGCCCCCTGTGCCCCCTCCATTAGCTCTTACCAGTGGAGACTTGCATTCACTCAAAGTCTCAAACACAAAGGCAAAGAATCCCATCGACCTCGTACTGTTCATGTCAACCCACCGCCACACGTACCGTCTTCCTCAGACACCGTTATAGTGGTAATATAATGATAATAGAAGCAGAGTGCTGCAAAACTAAACTGCTATTCACATTTTCTCTTTGTTCACGTACATCCCAAGAAGTTTGGGTTGTGTCGGCGTCACATGTGAAACATTTCCTCTGCTGAACATTCCTGGTAATGTTTGGATGGTGGAAATTGTAACAGACAGGAAGATGTTTTGTATCACAAGTGCATGTGTGTGCAGAGACACGGGCGATGGCGCTCTCTTTCTTGGTCTCCGGCACATACGCATACCCACATTCCTTCAGAGTTAGTGTGATCAGAGGGGTTTGGGAGACGTAATGGATTTTAAATGTTGTGTTTTCAATACATATGTTCCGGCCTTCCCTTTTGTAGTGTACTGAGTGTCTGACATTAAAGGCATTTCTCTGTGACAACCACATATGTGGCTCCATGCTCCTTCAATCAGAGTGCTCAAAGCAAACACACATGTCGCCGCTGCACTGACAGATCGCTGAACTTCAATCACACGTTCATACCACACACTCACACATGGTGTGACAGTGCAGCCTCCTTCTCTAACGTGTCATACAAAGGAAGAACAAAAAGCCCAACACACATTGTTGTAACCTGCCGTCTAAGGCTGGAACACCTGCACTCCATAAATGTAACTTTTCACAAGGCAGCTTCAGACAACAGCTGATCCTGCTTCACAACACACCTCGGCCCTGATCTCTATGCACAGATGCACAGATGCACATGTGAGCGTACAGGTGAGCGCATAAATGTGAAGATTACAGTGTCACACACACATTGCTGCTGCGGTGCGATGAGCTTTGCAAGAAAGGATCCTTCATCATATACTTTTATGTGTTGGGTATGAAGTCACTACCACAAACATTTGACGTCTTTTTATGGACTTTTTATGTAGCTTTTAATGCAAATGCAATTAAATGTATTCATATTACTGCAATAGCCAAATCTTTCTTTCACTGATTAGAGAAATGCATAATCATGCATGTACAGGACAGCACATGGTCACTGAGTATGTGATCAAGGCCTGTAATGATTACAACTGTCCATCAGTAGTAGAAATAACCATACAATACAATACAATACATGCATGAGTAGCTTAAGGTAGATGGGTAGATATAGACGTCTAAGTGAAAGACTAACTTCATCTCCAGAATCTCCTCCAGCTGTTTGCGTCTCTCCTGGCGAAGACTATTAAGGTGTCCGTCTCTCTCGTGCAGGGACTGCTGAGTGGATGACAGATGCTGTTTGGTGGCGTCCAGCTCCTGGCGGGTCTTCTCTAAAGCCCCCATCAGCTCCTCCAACTATTCAAGGGGAGACAAATGTGCACAGGTTCAAACAGTATCAAAACCAAGCAGGATACTTGCCACATGTCTCTGTTTTCATTAAAGCATAGAACTTAAAAGTCGACATACAATATACTTGCAGTCTCACACACGTACATGGTAAAATAATCAGATACCCAATTATGTGCACTTTTATTCCACTACACCGCTCCGAGGTGTGAAAACAAATGGCCAATTGATGTAGTCTAAATGCAGGTGAAATGTCTAAAGTTCAAAAGGGAGAAGAATGATGTGTCCGCCTTCCCCTTGGACTGGAAACAAGGGTTCCCTCTTCTCTCCCACCTTTATCCACTTATTTTATCTCCCTCTCAAGTGTGGCTCTACTTTAGAGCAGGTGAGAATAATACTCAAGCTCTCAACTACCTCTCCTCCCTCTGCACACACATGCCCTCGAGCTGTGCAGGCCAACCTGCATGTCTGAACGACAGGATGTGACCTCAGGGCGTCATTATCCTAAAACAGGAAGTGTGTAATTGTCTAACAACAACTTCTTTACAATAGGATGGAGTACCAGGCAGGCTTGTTTGGATGACGTAAATGGATGACCACAGGAATTAAAATGTACCTTTGTTCAATTCTGATGATTTGCAGAATTGAGACACAAGATAGTCAAAAAATAAATTCTGATGTGGTGGATCTCACATGAACAAAGAGAAAGAAAGTGAAGGAGAAGCAAAAAAACACACAAAAAAGAACGAATATTAGGGGCAAGCACTCCATGGGGTAAGGACATGAAAAAAGCAATGGGCCTCTTTTATGAAGGGGCCAAATCGTTCACACATTTTCAGGACACTCTCCATCTCCGCTAGCTTTCTAGGTGTGTTTCACAGATGTCAGATAATGTGCTCACTGACTGTTCATGAATATCACATATGGAGCGAGAGACGAAAGGCTAAAAGCCACGCGAGTGGGGAATACAGATATTTTAAATGGTGGAAAGAGGGACAACTTTCGGTCATGACTTCCTTAAAATGTACCAAAGTATTGGTTTAAATAAAATTATTGCCAACAACTATTTAATTAGCAGTGAATATACCCAGCATCAACAAGACATCCAACCATCCAAAATCACACCATGCTTAATGTTTAATGTCTTCTTTCAGGCTTGAAAGAATCCAAAGCCAGTCTTTTCATCTTGAGAGTCAAGGGTCGGTCACACACACACACACACACACACACACACACACACACACACACACACACACACACACACACGCACACACACCTCCATTTATACCCACCACATGTCTATCAAGCCTCATGCACCGACTGCCTACCTCCCAATCCCCCATTAGTCCACCACCCAGGCTAGCCCTCAATTCACAATCACATCATTAATAAGGAATACAATGCATTTTAGTGAAATTAGGGACCTAATCAGCTTAGCAGTGAGCCTGTGCGTGCTAATTTAGCTCAACTTCAAGGCAAAGCCCCCCAGCCAGGCTGAGGCTCACTAAGACTGTCCCAAAGCCCCTTTAGGTGCTAAGCTGATTGTGGGATCAGAGGTAAGGGCCAAATCCCTCTTGTCCATTTGCGTCGGTGTTGCTGGTTCAGAGGCCTAGTTCAAACGCCACAGAGTCAGAGAGAGAGAGAGAGAGAGAGAGAGAGAGAGAAGAAGAGATATGGGAACAGAGATGAAGAGGAAGGGAGAGACAAGGAGGAGAAAATCGACAACTTAAGAAGGCAGAGACATGGGACAATGCATGAACAGCAGAAATGATGGAAGGAGAAAGACAAGACACAGAGAGAGAGTGAGAGACTTAGTGAGTGGGGGTGTGAATAAAAGTGACCCAGGGCATTACCCATGCTTCATTTCAGTGGGTCAGGCTGATGGAAGACTTTAGCGTATTACACATCATGAGACTGATTACTATGGCACAGAGTGGAGAAAGAAGGAAACTAAAGAAAGACCTGGGCAGGGGGGCGGGGGGGGGGGATGTGAGAATGTGAGTCTGGCAGGGCACTCTGAAACGGTGCCAGGGTCAGGTGATGTTTCAGAAGGACCCGGACCGCCCTCTCTTCCCCCAACATCCCTTTCCACACACACGTTTTTTTCTCTTGAGTCTGAGCGGCGGTTGACTGACAACTGTGTAACTGCATGTTAATGGCATGTTGACTCACTGACTCGTTATGTGCTGACGTCACGCTGACTCACAAAATGCAACGTGTTGACAGCTTCTACTGTAACTGTGAGCATCAACGACGGGGCAGCTGGAGGACCAGGTTGAATGGATACCTTTCCGTCAGTCGACTGCAACTCTATTTGGGCTCAACACCTGTCAAATGCAGACTCCAGCATGACTGCATGCCGGCTCATTATTCTCTATGTGTAGGGTCTGGATCGACTTGAAAAGAAAGCAAGTTGGCAAAGAAGTGGGGTCAACGAGTTAACGTTAACGTGTCACAAGTAAGGAAAGGGTTTCCCTGATTGTGGCTCCACAAGGGTAAACTGAGGTCAACGCTGAATCATCCACTTGTGTGCAAGCGAAAAGTCCCACAGACATAAATATTCTTTCAGACTTCTCAGTGGTTCAGAATATTGTTTAATAAACAGTATCCATGCTGATTGTAAGTCAAGCATGCAAAGCACAGAAATTGAAAAAAGAGGTAAAAAAAACAGTCTCAGTTAGCGTTGGCTCTAACAGACTTCTCTAAACTGAGTTTGACCTCTTAATGTCCCGATCTGTCCACCAATCTCCTCACTCCTTCATCTTTTAAGTGTGCGTGTGCATGTGTGCGTGTGTGTATGTGTGTGATTGAAGCAATGCTGCCACCATTCTGCCTCAAAATGTTACTTCTCGTTTCAACCGCCGATTGCTCTCATATTACTTGTGGCACTCATCAGTAATGCGAGGTCATTCTCATTCAGATGCACACTCACACCAGGAGGAAACACACTCCCTTGCCCTGTTTTCTTTCCCACCACAGACACATCTTTTCTCTCGCTCTCTCTCACACACGCACACACACACACATGCACACGCACCCACGCACATGCACAGACGTTACAAAAGCACACACATAAACCTTTTTGGACTTTTCTAAAATTATAGACTGACCAGCTGGCATTCAGAAAGACTAACAGATAGCAGGACATACAAAGGACAGTCAGAGAGTAAAAGGGCAGCCTGTACTCCATCGAGACTACAGGTACAAAAATGTGTTAATTAATTTGCATTAAAGGCAAATAATCGTACAATTAATGTTAAACATATGCTCACATTTTCAAGCATGCAACAGCAAACTTAATGATCAACAGAACATTAAAAGAAGGACAAACCGCATTTAGAGAATTCAAATTCAATGAAGAAAAAAAAGGAAAATATCAGACATAAATTAAAAAAAATAAAACTAGATTGGCAATAGTGGTACTTTAAGAGCTATACCTAAAGGGATTACGGATCATCGCTTAACGACAGGCTGCCTGCAGTTACACTCTCGGCCACATGGGTGTGCACTGCAGTTATGTTCCCTACATGCAGCCCAGTGGTCCTTCTTAGTTCTAGGTGAGCTGTTACCTGCATTTAGTTGTAAAGGTATTGCTGCATGCAGCTATCTGTAGGTGAATGAATGAGTGTATACAGTAGTCTGCCCTTAGTGTGTGAAACATCAGGTAAACCTGTCTCTGGGCCTGGACACGAGCAGTCTCCTCTTGCACCCAGAGAGCCTCTCTATGTGCGGAGGTGTTCATGCTCTCCCTCAGTGACCTCTCCAGTTCCTTGATCTGCTCCGCCGTCTCCCGCATGGCATCCTGGGAAGCTGAAAGTGGAAGCTCAAGGGGCTGAAATAGTTCAGAGGAGGACGAGGAGGCAGGATGGAAGCAAAGTAGCAAAAGCCAGGGAGAGAGTTTGTTTTTTTAGTATACTTTGTTTTCCGAACGCATCGCATGATGTTGCATTGGAATAAGACTGCTTGACAAAATGTGTATGTGTTGATCTCTCCACTAAAACAAACCCAGTCCATGTAAAACAGAAACAAAGGCAAAGACTTCCACAAGTTAAGAAAAGTAGTGGTGAGAGAAGAACACAACTTCTCTCGAAAGACACGGCCGAGGCGGAAGAGAGTGCTGAGTGATGGGGAGAGGGTGTGTGTAAGTGCAGTGACCTTTGCTGACATCCATATGAGTGTGCACATGTGCAAGTGTGGGTGTGTGGAGTTGACCATGCGCTTTCACATGCACAGTCAGTGTGTGGCCTCCCTGACACCCATGGTGAGTTGGGGGGAAAGATCCCTCTCCCCACTGGGTGATGGAACTGTGAAAGAAAACACTGGGCCGAAATAATAAACCCCTGATTCTCTCTCTCGTTTTTTTTATTTAAACTCTCTCCTCAATCGTTGACTTGCTTTCAAGTTCACACATTCACACTTTTCCGGGAGCAGCAGAAACTGAGCAACAAAGAGTTCAGTTACACGTGTTGCAAGACACTCATTAGAGGGGTGCTAAGTGGCTACTAAGTAACAGAATCGGCACCAGCCAAAAACACCAGACATCGAAAAAGTAGGATTCTGATAAGAACGACTAAATATGAAATGTCATCATCATTATCATTACATAATGATATGAATTACTTAATTGTATGTAAGGGTACATGGCATATGAGTGAAAACAACTACCTGCTTTCTATGGAAAAAACAGTAGATGGGTGTTTTGAGGGTTAGACTAAATACTGGAAGCTGGAACTTGAACTGAACTGGAAACACCACAGGTTTGATATCACAGTTGTAGAAGTATGAATCAAATGAACATGACACAACCAACAAGTTGCCCGGAGCAACAGACATTGTTTGAAGCAATGAGGGTGTGTAGGAAACTCTATCCAGACAGCAAGAAATAAAAACGAGTAAAAGAGAAAAATGTCTTGGCTGAAATGTTTCAACGTTTCCCAAAGTCACGCTACAAGCACTTAGACTCTCAGAAACGTCTGCATGTAAGAGCCTGTTATTGAGATCAGAATGCTGGCAGTATAGGTGATAGCTGATATGTGGAGCTCAACGTTAGTGTGTGTGTGATATTGTTATTATGAAGTCATTAACATTTGCATAAAAGAAGCTTTCAGCCAAACAGTGCCACACACACACGGTGAGTCGATTCTGAGGGCAAAAAAAGGAAACAGCAATGCTTGGAAGTGAACCATGGAACATGGGTGATGCATCTGAATGGCTAATGTACCACCCTAATACATATTGAAGTGATTTTGGACTTGGTCCCTGTATCATACACATAGTGGCCAGTAAAGCTCCTACAATTCAGCACAAATTATGAAATAGTTGCATGGGCTCCTTCATGAAAAAATATTTCTGACAAAAAAGGCTAATCATTGGATTTATTCAGCGATACTGACTGAAACACCAGCGATGGGATTAAACCTGAATGTGATGAATATAGTGCCAAACCATCCAAACCAGCCAAAATGCAAGCGGATACTTGTAGCTCGTCACGTCAGCACGACACAGCTGGAGGTGAGCGACAAACACCCGCACACACACATACAGAGGCAGGCTGTGTGCGTCAGCAGTCCAAAGCTATAATTGGATGTGACAGACGGGCAGTAATTCGATGCACCAGAATCAACAAGTACTGGTCTGACCCCGCCTAACAGACAGAAACACACACATGCACATGCACACACACACACACACACACACACACACACACACACACTCATACGCCCCACTGAGATGGGGCTGCCACCGCTGGACCCATGAATGAAACCTGACCATAAAGCTGTGTCCACCTCTGTGTGTGTGTGTGTGTGTGTGTGTGTGTGTGTGTGTGTGTGTGTGTGTGTGTGTATATCTGCAATATATGTCTCTGTCTGTCTGTGTCAGTGCATATCTGTGTGTTGTGTGATTTTGTATTCGTTACAAGACAATATTGCTGGCATTCAAGAACACAAAGAATGGAAAAAGGGCAAGAGAGATAGAGTAAGGAGGACTGGAAAGATAATTGCCCCTGCAGCACCAATCATCACCTAATACACTTGGGAAGGATCATTATGGAGTCTGGCCTTTTCTGGTTTGATGGAGGGATTATAATCACTTAAATAAACGAGCAGAGAGTGAGAGAATGCACATTTCCAGAAGCTATATACCTAAAAACCTTAGCTTCATACACACACACACAAAAGCACATAAACCACACAGACATCT
Source organism: Liparis tanakae (assembly GCA_036178185.1). Lineage (NCBI taxonomy): Eukaryota > Metazoa > Chordata > Actinopteri > Perciformes > Liparidae > Liparis > Liparis tanakae. The sequence continues at coordinate 10,470,746 of CM070097.1, forward strand.
GTCTCTGTCAAAAGAGTTAAGTGTGTAGCATCAACCTCTGTGTCCTGTTTCATGATTTAAAAAGTGTTACGCATGTGCGCATGGCCAGAGGTTTCAGTCCTTGTACCGACTGTGGGAACAGGTTTGGGGTGTCTATCTTCTTCAGCCGTCCCCAGATCTTCTATAATTGGTGTTTCTAAATAGAGGGGTTGGGTATTGAGTGTCGCTGAAGCTTCTCCGTTACAGATAAAAAGAGAAATAAAAGGCTTGCTTGAAGTGAACATTTCCGATGTGAGTTTTCTCTGTGTTTGTGAAGTGCAGCGTGGCGCGATGGGGACGATGGAGCGGAGAGATGCTATCAGCCCATCCCACATAAACTCCCCTGGGTGGATGGGGAGAGGGAGCCGTAGGGGAAGGCCCTGTTTGTTTGTGTTTACCCTCGGAGTGTGCTGTGTTCCCGATGGATCCAGAGATAAATGGAGGGAGGGTGAGGGGAAAGAGAGGGAGAGAGAGAAAGATAAGAGAGAGAGAGAGCATGGGAAAGAAAGGGAGGTAGACGCCACAACACAACCTGACTGCTGAGCAAACACAATATACAGAATATCAGTATCACAGATAGTGAGCTGGAATATGTACTGGGCTCTATCATTCTTATGTAGTACAATTTGTAAATGTTCAACAGAATCTTTGTGAATCTTTTTAAAATATTGCTGCTGTACTCAATCATATTGTTCCTTATATTTTCTTATATCCTATAATATTATGTACGGTCAAGATTGTGCTGTTGGACAGGTCTCTCGGGGTCTTGTTTTTGTGTGATTTGATTTGATTGTTGTGTCCATTGGCCTCAGAAAGGAGCACCATTGTGTTCATACGCAGACAGAATGGAGCCAAAAGGATAAGCAAATCAAAGATATATTGTATTGGCGAGTATGTTGACGGATAAGAAAAAAAAAAGAAAAGGCAGAAATGCCTTACAGAAACTAATAAGTGTGCCAGTACATAGTTAACTCACCAGGTTATTTTCTAACTGTAGAATATAACGCTCAAAGCACACCCGAGAACACTTCGTAAATAACCACATTGAAGGGATCATATATAAAAAACAAAAACGTTTGTTGATGCTAGGTGTTAATGTTAAAACCGGTCTAAAGCCATGCAAGCAGCTCTTCGAGGCTTTTCTCTGGCACTGGAGTGCTGTGAGTGAAATGCATCTAAACGTGCTCACAACCACAATGTGAAAGGCTGATGTTTAACAGGAACACTAGAATGTTAATATCCATTATCACATCTTCTGTTTGATCTACCTATTGACGGACCAACTTTTACATTTTAAATTACTTTCATCTGTATCGGCCAGGTTTTGATATGGATGAATGACAATAAACTTAGTATTTTATAAAACATTCAATATATATATAACAACAAAATAAATCAACTCCCTCTGAAACTTTCCATGTTGCTGTTTTTGTGGAAGTCATCTATCTACCTGACATCAATCCACTTCCCCCTTGCACTTGTCCCTCTACCTCTTTCTTTATTTCTTTCTGGCACTCACTTCATGTCTCTTTCCAGGTTGTAGAAATATTAATGTGTGCTACTCAGATGCTGTTTAGGAGAGGAAATAGGATGTTGGATGCTGCCTGCCAGCACACACAGAAATAACAAAATATCTCAACCAAAAACAGGCTGAGAGCAGCTCTGGTTCTCTTTGGCAAAGAGCTACAGAGAGGTGTTCTCTCTTTCATCGGTCCTGTGGGAATGACCTGGCATTGCTGAGTTTTACATATTAACACCTCAGCATTGCTCTGCAGGCTAGCGTACAAACATGCACACAGACGCACACATACTGTCAAGCAAACAGCTGACATTCTTGTTGACATCGTAGGAGAAATATACAATAAAAATAATGGTAAATCATGATTCTCTCTCCTGCCTCCGTAATCAGTTCTTTACTATTCCCATCTGAGCCATTATGGCTGCATATAGAGCTTATATGCAGGACTAAATGCCTGTCTCTTCCACTTAGGACTGATTCTGAGATGCACTGAGGGAGGCAGGGCAAGAAGCATAACAGACTGTAAAAGGGCTCTCGTTGCTCAGAAGAGCAACATTCTACACAACTGGAGAATATAAAGAGGGGAAGAGATTATGCTTTCGGAAGAACAGCTTGCAAAAGAGATGAGGAGGAAAGCAGAGAGTTGAATGCATGAGTATACAGTAAGAGCCAATCTGTACACTATGAGATAAATAGGTGATGAAGAGCTAAATGTGAGGCCCAAGAATGTACACATGTGCACACACACAAGAAACACACACACAAACCTGTGATAAAGAGTGTGGATGTCTGTCGGTATGGCCATCTTTCCTCATCTCACCAACCATTGTCTGCTTCTGGATGTTAGGAGACTTCATTTGCCTTCAGAGAGAGGAATATGGGAACAACAGTTGAAAAGACTCAATTGGGAAATGTACATCAATCATAAAACCATAGAATACAAAAAGATCTCTAGCTCACAAATTTGACATAAGCACATATTTGCATGACATCCAAAATATGAAATGTATCTGATGGATGGATGGATAGATGGATGGATGGATAGATAGATAGATCAATTCATTTTATTTTACCCATAGTTTGTTTTATTTTCAGAGTTAAGCCGAGCTGGCTGATTGCATCATACAGGTAAATGGTTGATCATGTGTACAGCAGAGCAGGGAAGCACTGTGTGCCTCGTCTTCGCAACACTGGGACAAGACGAGACTTGACTAATGGAGGTGAGACACTGCTTTGTAAATCTTTCAACAACAAAACACACAAACACATAGACAAGAGATGGAAGCACATGCACGCACACAACCACACACATTCTTAATGAGTGCATGAGGTAAGCCAAAAGTATGGGAAGAAGACAGGTATACACAGACACACACACACAAGTGCATGTGTTTTTAGAAAATAAATAAGTCCATAGACACCAACAGAAATATACACACACGCACACACACACACACACACACACACAGGATAATAAATCTGCTGTCAGTGTTGTGCGTTGCCGACATCCTGATTACAGAGCAAAACCTGCCAGGACGGTTGTGCATTTACCTCCACACAAAGACCTGCTTCTTGTCATTTCCTGAGGTTACTTGCCTGAGAACTATGGCATGCACACACACACACACACACACACACACACACACACACACACACACACAAACACAAACATACACACACATAGATAGAAATATGCATAAAACACGGACAGAAACACTCATACTTAATACGCTCACTGGTGGTCACTCACGTGAACCCAAAGAACACCATAGGATACACAAAGCTGCCCTTATATATAAATATATCTATATATCTTCTCACAAACAAAACACACTCTTTGAGCTCCTAGATCGGCTGTCACACTTAAAGAAAAAAAATGCATAGAAAGTGCGAGAAAGCTGACAGTGACAAATTAGCGCTTAAGAGAACCCTCCAACACTGTAAACAGGCTGCGACCAAGCAGCTGCTAAAACGCGCCACATTATTATTCCATATCCACACGGGTGTGTTTACCCACGGCAAAACATACAAGCTGCCCCCACATATGGGCAAATATTTGCTGTCAGAGCACTTAGAATGGTGTGTGTGTGTGTGTGTGTGTGTGTGTGTGTGTGTGTGTCGGTTTTTATGAGTGATGTTGGTGTGCATTTAATGTGAAATACCAAACAAGATGATGAATAAATTTAACACACACACACACACAAACACACAAACACACACCATAGTGCCTTTTAAAACCGTTGAGGAAGTATTTGTTCTAATAATAAAAGACAGAGAAGGACTGTATTTACATCTGATATTACTCCCCTTGTACAAAACCACAGCATTGGTCAGTTTATTAGCTCTGTCATTTCATGTCTCTGACTTACTACTTTACTTCTTTTTATTCATGACTCTGATATTGATTGTATACATTTTAATTATTTGTATGAGAGGGGTTTGAAAAGGGCTCCGTAAACAATGATTATCATTCAATTCTGTTTCCATTCTGAATGAAGAATCTGTACACGTGCACATGTGCATACATATTTTCACAGTGCAGAGGAGAAGGAGAAGTTATCTGTTTATACTCTGATCTTTGAAGTCTGTCTGTGTGTGTTGTTATAAGCTCAGAGGCATGTCCATGGAGAGCAAACTTGCCATGAGGGCATATCAGCTATCACACACAGCCGCCACTGGCACAGGTGTATAAACCAGCAGACATGCTGGTCCCTTTTCACTGTTGATAAACCCCCATCAATCCCTCAGTGCTAAATGAAGTAAGTGTTTTGACCACTGTGAAGGCAAATGAGGGCACGTAAAAAGTGAATAAGTAGCAGACGGGCTGGGCTGCTTTTGAGCGGAAAATATGATGGATAACTGTGAGGAAAGTTGTATTTTATTGCTGTGACATTTTTTTAAGATAAAGTGAGAGAGAGAGAGAGAGAGAGAGAGAGATGATTGAGAGAGAGAGGAGGGAGGGAGCACTGTAAATGAGTCTAGCCATTTCCTAAACTTAGCGTAATAAGTAATTTTTCACATTTCCTCTAGCTTTTTTCACCTGGAGCATTCCACCCATCCGCCTTCCAACATAAGCAGCTCAGCTTTATTTTTGGCTGTCAAAGCACAGCTCTGTTATTTTTTCCTCTTGTATGTCTCTATAAATATTTCTATCATTCTTTCTTTTTCTCATCCGCTCGGTTTTTTCCATTTGGCCATATTCGTTTTCCTCTTGTTTGTCTCTCATGTTTTATCTCTTAGAACTTGAATCCATTTAGAGCTGCATTCATAAAACTAAAATGAATAAACGATCATCTCACCTCGCTCAATGAGTGCCGCCAACGTGCGTGAGAACGCGAGACGCTCCTATAGATCTCGATGTGGGAAACTGTGAATATTAAGAAGGGTGTTTCTGGAAAAATAAGTATGCATTCTCAGTTGATTTTTTCTGTGTAAATAAAGGTTAAAAAAAGTAATAACCTTTTGAGTAACAAGTCCAGATTTATATTTCCCCTTCATAACTCTGAATTATTACTTTCTCTTCCTCTTCTCTTGTAATAAATAGCAGTGTGGAACTAAATCCTCTGATTTCAAGCAGACAAAGACACACAAGTCTAATTTCTGATCAGGGATGCACACCTTATGAAATAAGATATGATCTGAATTAGATACATTTTCTTTGTGAAAGAAGAGAAGGGGTTTACAAACATTGTATGTAGAAATATTGTATACAGACAGTTTAGGGTTATGTTTCTGTTTGTGTGCATGCATACAGTTTGTGTGGTTTACAAAAGACACTTTTCAAATGTGGAGTTTGATTGTGGTCATATGAATAAGGCCCAACATCATGTCTCTATGTGTTATTGTCCAAACCCTTGCCAGCTACATTACATACATATATTCTCCCTAGAGTTACCCAAGACACACACGTTCACACACATACAGTTCATACAGACGTTCACACACACAACATCCCCCCCTCCCTTTTCCGAAAACCCTCCCTTACATACCAGAGTGATTACCACGTCAATAGCTTTGATATGGTGGGACTGGGAGGTTGATAAATTCCTCAAAGTTTAGCTCCCACATCGCTACAAGAACATTAAAAGTATAAGATTGTAACAGCATTAAGGACAATATCAAATATTTCCACGTGTTAACATACAGCCATGAGGGAAGGAATACCTCCATAGAAGAACAACTTTAGCACTCAAAGCATCAACCTCTGAACAGCATCAGCATCTTTAATCTGCATACAAACCGTTGATGTTTAAGGTTACATAATAGTGAACATGTTTTATCAAAGGCAATACACTGGACTTATTCTATTCTCTTGTACTTTAAGAAGTTTAATACCATCTTCACATTGCTGGGCAAGCATTCACAGTGTGGCTTAAGTAAAATAATAAAGAAATGTTTAGAATGATTCTCTCCCAGTATGTCACACTATGAATTATTTAAAACATTTTCAATTTCAGTCCTCCATATGTGTGCAAACTGCTCCACTAGATCAGTAACCATTGCTTTCAGAGTTCTACTTCACAAATCCACTATTAGCATTAGTGTTAACAGCCAATAGAGATGTTTTCCACAAAGCCGGTTCAGTGTCTCTCGGTAGATCAGCTCGGATGTACACCTACACACCTGACAGTAGAAAAAACACCAACAATAAACTAACAAATGATTTTACTGATAACTTACAGTGAATCACTGAGAGATCTCAGCGAATAAATAGCTGTGAGTGAGACTCCCCTGTGCTGGGAGGTATTTATTACAATGACCTGCACTCTGCTGCATTGCCAATTGGATGAGAAATTGTCTTGTTCCTCATCTGTTCTCCTCTCTCCATCCAGAAAGCGGTTAATAGGCCATCTGACCGAGTTCCAACAGAAACACTGTGATTAAAAAGACATTCATCCTCTGCCCAGACACATCGTCTTACACAGAAGTCCAATCAGCACACAGACACACTTGTCCGCCCATATGCTGTCACACAACACATGTGTGCACACCCACACACACACAGTAATTATTGTGTCTGTATTTATGTTACATTTCTTTGTTAAATCAAAGTTCACATTGATAACATGACATGAATACAACTAGAACTTGAAGATCCTCACGAAGTGCATGTTCATGTCCTCTGAGCTTAAAAAAAATGTAATTCTTTATTATTTTACAATATAATACAGCGGCAGTGTTTGACTGCAGCGGAACCTCCTCTGATAACCTGCAGCTGACCTGCATGTGACCTCTGACCCCTCCAGGGGAAAGGTCAGACTGATAGGAGTGACCGTCTGACACTAATGAGACAGCAGCCCCAAAGAGATGGACGAGCTGAGGGCAAAGAAACTCTTCCAACGCTTGATCCCAAATGCTCCCATTCCACAAATGGCTGTGCACCAAAACCAAACGCTCAGATTAACACACACACATGTGCATGAGCACACTCTGGTGACCGCTACATGTGAGTAGCAAACACTGTTTGGAGTTGACGCATGCATGAACATAATTGAAATTGAAAGTACATTGTTGAACCAACTCTGCAGGAGTCACTGTATCCCTATTATACCCGATGCTCACGCGTTCCCACACAGTTTGAGTCAGCACACCGCTTCCATGCCAGAGTCTGTAAAACGGGTAATGAATGTGGCAGGAAACTGGGCTGGATCTGGCATATGCAGCCCATCCAGATACATTCTCAGCCATTCAGGAACAAAGCTAGCGTGAACACACTATATGGGGCCAGAAATAGTTCTTTCACATACCTTTTCACACTCATGGCTTCGTCTATGCAGTAGGCGATCCGTCAACAGAGAAACCACCCACTATCAATCTACACACACTGACTCGCCAGCCAGCACACAACTAACTATAGTCGCTTCAGGCACACACTTTGTACAAAACCATGCTCCTTTATAAACTTCTTATTCACACATGCACACACACACACCCACACACACACACACATACACAAACACATGTCTACACACACACAGAGACACAAGCACTCTCATATAGTACCTCTGCCTTGGCACTAAACAACCAATCTTTTTGGCACAAATACGCATCATACCAATCCATAAATCAGATGATAATTGAGTAGCATTGCACTAATAATAAGCAGAGAAGGATAAACAGCCAGTGTCTGGGCTGAGTCCACCACCTCCCACTGGCATGCTAGTGGCTGCCTTCCTGGCAACTCACAAACACACAAGCACACACGTACAGCACGCACACATTTGCTGAATGCATTTATAGATACATGTCAAAATGAGGAAAAACAAACATGATAGCAACGCAATGGGAAGAAGCTTTGCAGAATTCAACGCAACCGAGAAGCTATAAGTCTCCAGTGATATAAGTCAGGAAACATATAAAGTCTCTCATTGTGTTAGTGCTGTGAAAGGAATGAGGTCAAGATTGTTTGCCATAAATGCATAGTACATTTACTGCCCCAATGGGATAGTCAAATCTGAGCGTGCAAATCACATTTGAGCCAAAATGCCCCAATTTCCAACTTTATTCCTGGGAAAGTTTAAAACTAACCCAAAGTCATGGCATGATGTCAAGAGTGATGGCGAGGGACAATGTCGGCGCTGTCATGATGATATGTTTAACAGGCACACTGAGAATTACTTACCCAGGTCTGCTGACGTTGATACATGGAAACAAATGATAGGACATTAAGCCACATGATTAAAAACATTACACGTGCAAACAGTAGGTCACACTGTGCATTTTTACAGTGTAATTACATCATGCAAAAAGAACGACAGCTAGGAAGTGGTTTCAAGTGCTGGGAGGACACAATCTAGACAGTTTATGTCTCGTGGATTACTCCTTTATAAATAGAGCACTTAGGAATGAATTGAGATCTTACAAAGATCCGGTCCCTTGGAAGGACACTGCTCTCCAAGGACACCCAGATGGTGGCTTGTGATGTATATGAATGTCACCGATTATTTTTCCCTCACCTCTCAAGATCAGCGATTTTCTTCTCCTTGCATAATGTGTCCATCTCGGCATCCCTTAGAGCTCTCATTAGCCTCTCAACTTCCAACTGTGACTTCCCAGATTCCTCTTTGTTGCGAGCCACTTCCTGCTCCAGAAGCTTCAGACGATCTGTGATGTCTGGACACTTCAGGACTGTTTCTTCGGTTTGGGTCTTTTGGAGGAAGACGGGAGAGGAGCAAGTGGATACATTAGTGATCCACAATACAGAACATAGTTTATTATTATGGAAGTATCAAAGCAGATATACAGAGACCACTTTAGGACATCCCAGAGTCAGTGTTTCAAGCATGTCTCTGTTTAAAGAGCTTTAAGACTTAGCTTAACTTTAAGTTTAAACTGGAATCATAAAGCTATTCCTTCAAACAATACATATATTAAAATGTTAGAAGAGAATAGAAGAATAGCAATATACTTTATTAATCGCCAAGGGGAAATTTGTTGACATAGTAGCACCGATAAACTAAACACAATAAAATACAGATATAAGAAAGAAAGTGACCGTGCATAAAGTATAGTATGCAAAGTGAAATATAACATACAAAATAAAATAAAATATATATGTATATATACAACATATATGTAAATACAGCAATGTAAAATAAAATAAAATATATATAAAATATGTATATATATATATATATATATATATATATATATACTTATATACTGGAACGGGTATCACTGTATGTTAGAACTAATCCAGTATGCTAATACATTTATATATTACATTGTTAACTGTCAGTTTCAGCATGTAAGGATTTGACTGAAAGTCCAGGTGAAGCTGACAAAGTAAAGCTCAGCCCAACAAAGTCCAACCTGAGGCTCGCAAACTGACAGGCTGAAGCTGAGGTTGACCAAGCAAAGCTTCAAAGTATAGCTGAAAATGACAAAGGAGAGCTATGGCTGATGGGTGTTGAGCTAAGCGTGACAACATAGTGCTCAGACACATTAAAGTTAAGCAAGGCCTGGCATCAGAGAGTCTGACATGTTCTAAACTGGCCTCTGCTGAAAACACATTCAAGCACAAATAAACAAGAGACAGAAAAAGAGAACCTACCACAGGGCTTCCTGCTGGAGGCCCATTTACTTTGACCTAGAAGTTAATACAAATAGATAAAACAGATGTTAAAATAAGAAAACAGCATAGGAACCAAGTTCAGTCATGGAGAGATTGGACACTGACAATTAAAAAGGGTCAGATGTGAGATCATTCTGCATGTATAGCTTTGAAACCTAGGGGAAAAGGTAAGTCAACCCTGAGTATGTGGTTAGGGTCCCAATCTAGCTGAAGCAGAACCAATCTGTGCCCTCATCCGCTCTCAATCCGTCATCACCACCCCCGACCTCCTGTTCTTCTGTGGTCTGCGTCTATCAGTTGCTTCCCTCGGGCGTCCGTCATGTAGACTTTGGAGTTCAGTCATTATCATTATAAAAATTACTGTCTCCCTCTGTTTGGCTGCGATTTCATGAGACCACCAAACATCTCAATGTTTTTTTCGAAGTAAAATGTTGAAAAAAACCCAAGTTAAACTGATGACATTTTTTTTTTCTGAAAAAAATATCCCAGAGGAAGTTTGTACCCTAGAATTATCTTTTTCTCTCTTTCGCTTGGTCTTCGCTTTACTCTGTCTACTGTGTGTTTGTGAAGATTGTTTAACTTGTTGAAACAGCTGAGGCCACTCGTTTAAATATCATCAAGTGAGCGCGCACAAACACACACACACATACACACACACACACGCACACTAAGCAATTCATTGTTGGGTCTACATAGGTCTGGGACTGTACATGCAGTTCTGCTTGAGTCTGTCATCAGAAACAAAACAAGGAGTGTCTGTTAACTATTACCACTAGTCAAATTGAGAAAAATAGGCTTTTTTTTACCTTGAAATATTCCAGATAAACCATATGAATAAGTTGGCCCATGAATATGGGATATACTGCCATGGGCACCACACATGGAGCACAACAAAACGTTTGAAAGGTCTTTAGAGACCATGCATGCATACTGAGGTAATTTAGCAGGAACACATCTGTAAGTGTTAAAATACACACTTGAAATGTCGATGATGACAATTTTGTGGACTTTCATACGGTGTACTAGTTTTTTTTTGTTTACACATTTGTATGCCTGTGGATATGACTTTGACTAACCTGTCTACAATATATGTGCCACATGTGACCTTAATAATACCTGGCAATGTGTGACCTAATGTGTACTATACAGATGTGACGGTGCTAAGGATTACGTGATATAAAAATTGGAAAACATGGCCATCTGGAAGGCGAGCAGAGTCATCGTTTACCTCGACCTCACCCCCGTTACCTCCACACCTAGCCTCATTCACTCGTGCACACGCATCAAACCCAATCTTAGCTCGCACAAAACGCATTAGGCCTAAGTGGACCAGAGTGTGTTATGTTCTTTCAGTGGAAAACTGAAAATACAGTCAGGGGGAAAGCAGGGGCTGGGAGGACATTGAGTCCAACAGGAATTTGTGATATTATGACAGGAGGGGGAAAGCCAGTAAAGATACGATTACACATTTGGTCAACGAAATTATTATCATTCTTGGAAATGTCTCAGAAGTGTAAATATTACAAATAAGTTAAATATGTGTGGCCACCAGAATCTGAACTGGGTCAGAGGATACAGTCACTTTGAGGCTGTGTATCATTTAAAAAAGGGTTTGGGCTCCTAAAGGTAATATGTGTCTTTGTATATCTTAAATATGATATCATTCAATATTAATACATTATCTGTCAGTGCAAAAATCAATGTCTGAAAGTGTCATCTCCCTATCATTGTCAAAAAGAAAAAGAGACTAACAAAAAAGAAACCAAAGAAATCAAAAAGGTAAGAGTATAAGACATCCGCCTGGTTTGAAAAGAGTCTTTTGAATAGGATTCAAAAGGGAGGAGAGGTGTCGTGACTGCTGGTTTATTCAGGCCAACCTTCTTTGGAAAGGTCATTTCCTTCCCTGAGGTTCTTTACCGTTTTCTCTTTGAAGAGCTAGTGTTTAGATCCAGAAGTTCTTTATTAACCCCGGCATCAACAAATACTGTTTCATGGGAAGAGGATGAGGATGCAGTGGAGTCAACAGAGCTCTGAGGTCAAGATAAAAAGCTCCGCTAGCAGCTTGACTGAGTCAACAATACAAACATCTGCAGATACAGTGAGTGAGTGGGCCACCGTGTCATCATACCACCTGATGGCAAACACAAACTACATCTGCAGGAAAGGTACATGTCTGTCAGGCAAAACGCTTATTTTACCACTTTTGGAAGAATTTAAGATTAACGTCAAATAAATATGCTTCTCATACAACTACTGGATTAATGCCATGATCTGTGTCCATTAACTGTATGTCCAGCTGGTTTGTGTGGAACATTTCTTTTTCTGATATCATCACATTGTCCAAATGTGATCAGTTATTACCAATATTACAGATATATTACAGACAATATTACACACCACTCCATCACAATAAGATCAGACACACGTCAGACACTCACACATCCATACACACATGAACTAAACTGTTGTTTCTGTATTGGCCTGCATGCACGAGAACACGGAAAGAAACACTTACAGACACACTCATAAATATAAACAAGCAAACATCAGCTGCGTTTTTTTAAAGAATCCATAAGTTTACATAACAGATGCCAGGTACACAAAATAGTACAATTATGGCAACACTTCTGTCAGAGTGTGAAACTGCCTGCTACAAAGAGTTATGGAGCTGCTGTCCTTTCAAGTGGTGCCGTGTCAAAATTCAACAAGATATCATTTCACAGGAATGAGATGTGTGTATGCTTTTTTATGAGAATAAAAGAAAACAGCCTCATAAATTCTGGCAGGGCGAGATTCTGTCCTGGCTTGTAAGCCTGGAAGAGGAAAAAAAGGGAGAAAAAAGACAGCCAGGCCTCTGACTTGGCACCCGGACAGGGTTAGAGGGATCTTTTACGTCCATAAATCACTCTCTCTTAATTCATCCCTTTATCCTGTGGGACAAAGTGCAGGCAGGGCTTTTGCTAACAATACTGTGGATGCATCCAGGAGGTAAGAGTGGAATTACTATTACTGGAGATGTGCGCTGGGTTCAAGTAGTGTATTACAACCAGTGGTTGTAAAAGTTCATCATTTTAATCATGTTTGTACAATGACAAATAATCAAAAAGCGTACGAATGTTGGTTGGAAGAATTCAAGTAAAAGGTTACGGGAAAGGTACTTTTGTTTTATGAGGTTTTTGAAATTAAATTTTTTGTTTGGGCTCATTTTATGATGTCGGTTACGATGAAATATTGATTGCCGTTCGTCTGCAGTTTATACACATACCAGACTATCAATCTTGTGTACAATGCTCGTATCAACATGCACACCGTTTTAACCACACATTTTGTTTTGTATATTTCACATAAAATGTTACACAATATCCAAAACTTGTTTACAAAAACATATCACACGTGCACACCTTTTTTGTACGGTATCAAGACTTCATCAAAACAATCAATACTGACCGCTCCGTTGGGGCTCTGGTTCAGAGTCAGGCCGGAGGTAGCAGGCTGAGTCTGGGACACGTTCTGGGGCTCCAGGGCTGAGAGTCTGTCCTTTAATACCTGGTTCTCCTTCCTCATCTGTTCCAGCTCCTCCAGACGAAGCCTGTCTTCCCGCTCTTTCTGCTCACGCAGACTCTCAATTACTCGTTCCTGAAATAGCGAAAGGACAAAAAGAAATAATGTTTTCATGAGAGGTGTGAGTAGTCTTATAATAAAGAGCCTAGATATCCATATTCTGCATTAAAAAATTGTGTTTTGGTTCCAGTGTGCAAAACATTGTCAGGCCTGTGTGATTTCAGTTTTTTCCCATCAATATTGAATACTTTTAGCGAGGGACAGGTTGTTAAGGCTCGCCAGCATGTCTCGCAAAGGGAGGCTAAAGACAAATTCATAAATGCCCATCTCAAATGCCCAACATAAATAATACTGCCATAAATAATAGGACGGACAGGAGGTGATTAGAGCCAATTAGAACAGAGAGAGATGGGGTTGAGGGACAGAGACAGATTATTGAGAATGGATTGGACTGTAGATCACTTCCCAGCGACTCTGCGCTGCCTGCTGATAAGCCAAGTTGGAATGTTTACATCATCATTTTCTCCGTTCTGTAATCACACCGGACAGTGGGAGGACCACAGCTTTGGGCATTGGCTTGAAACCAGTTCCACACTACGGGTGGCAGAGAGAGCGAGATGTGTGTATTAGGTGTGTGCTAAGGTGTATGTGCGTGTGTTTAGGTGTGGACTGAAGTGATTATCAAGGTGTTTACTCAGGTGTTTATTTAGGCACAGAGCAGAGCTCAGCAATGAGGCTTTACGATGTGGCATTGCTGCATGATTGGCAGCTTTAAAACCTTGGGTAATTGAACAAATACACCCTCTAACTAGACCTGGCACAGTAACGCACTGCATAGTGGGCTTTGGAGGAGAGGGCGAGAAAGAGAAAGATCATAAAGGGAGAGAGACCACATGGCTAATAGGTCCTGGGTGTTTTCCCCACATTATGAAATATCTCTAGGATGTTTGGGATTTAGCGAAAGAGACCAGGATGTGATAATAAAACCTGTCGCTATGAGACCTAAGTGTGGAGCACACGTATATAGTACAAAAATACACAAACATTTCATCACACACAGGGACATGAGCGTATACACACACCCCGAAGAGCAGGGCTCAGCTCGGGCACACTGCCTCGGCCTCTTAATTAGAACCGCAGCCCTGTGGCCAGCGACCGGCTCCAAGAGCAGGTTTGTGACAGGGAGTGTGATTAGCAACGCACACACTCGCTCTTGTAAACACATTACACCCACCCTGTGTTGACCACAACGTCTGAAAAGCTCGCCATCTTTCTCCTCCTCTTAGCTGAATTGTATGCAGGCTACATCAGAAGTGTTTTCTGGGTAAACAGACGGGCCGAGGCAGAAAAGGGATTTACAGTTCATTGTTGCCATTATGCGATTCATTTCAAACCAAAATGTAGGTGATAAAAGATCATTTTAATTGAAAACATATTTGTAGTGAATGAAAAATGCATAAACCAACATCAACATAATAGATTAATTTTAGTGAGAAAAAATGCTAAACAATTATTTTTCACACACAGATCTGTCCCCCTGTGTCTAACTCCACTTCACCTGCTCTCCCAGGATCAGTGTTAAAGCACTTAACATTGTGCAAAGGATATACACGTGTTTCTGAGGAGGCTTTGTTACCTGACACCGCAAAAATGTTATATCTACCATTTAAAACTACATTTTGATCTTGTTTTAATACCACCTATTTAAAATGTCAGTAACGAAGCATAGAACTAGGTCAAGCAGAGCACTGAGGTCAGGCTTCTCTTAGCTGATTGGCATCAGCTGTTTGCAATATGCTTCACAATTCACACCTGTGGCAGGTAACATCCAATCATATTCTCAAGTCAGGAGAATGAATCCCATTGGGTAATGGATGCTCTTGTCCCTTCAGTCCCTGAGACAAGTATGCACTTGGCAGGTCAGAACACAAGTAACACAAGCTAACGTGGCAAACAGGAATATGTCTGCATTAACATAAATACTGTGGCAGCCACTGGAAAAACAAGAAGTACAGCTGGACATCCACATCTGTCCTAACAAGGAACTCTATAAACTCCTAAGCAGCAGCCAGTGCCAACACAATGTAAACCAGCATCCATCTTTTTGCCTGCAGTACAAACAAACACATAAATAGGAACCGTTTTAGCCTGTAGCACTAAAGTAGTCATTTTTTAAGACTGGAGTACCAACAAATGTGTGCTAGCAACAACTTCAAACATGAAAGAAACCCAAACATGAATAAGTACCTCTGAAATAAAGCCAGTCACTTCTAGGGAGACTGCATTTACTTCCAGTATAGGATTTAACATCTCCATGGTCAAAGTCAGGACAGAATATAACATAAAATCTAACCTGTGGATAAGCCCGTCTCCAATCAAAAAAAGCACTGGCACTCCTAACCAAGAGTTCGACTGCAAAAAACTAATTTCTAAAGACTTATCTCGAGGGTAACTCCTTTACCAGGGAATATGGTAAAATCAAACTTTATTGGGTAACTGGTGCGCTGAATTTGACTGAAGACGAAACACCAGTGACCAACAAGACCATTCATCTTGTAATGTTAGTGGTGGCCTGCCAGCTCCATAGTGCTGAATGAAGCTCTATGGGGACCATCTGCTCTGTCATGTTTCCAGAAAACAACAAATGCTCACCCGTCCACCCATGTGGAGTTATTCTGCTTAGCTCAAATTGTTTTACATGGTCGTACAGCTACGTAATTTATCATGCAATGTGTCTTCCTATATATACGGATGCATATGTTACTGTGCTCATTATACTATTTGCTGAGGCCATGGTTGTAGCCAGTAAATCCACCACAAAGACCACCGAGACTTAAAAGTACAATAATAGTAGTCTATTTCAATAAGTTCCCTAATGGTCATTTGTTTCCTCCATGTGCGTGGCTGTGTTATCTGGCACTGAGTTCCCATCCCAGTCCCTTTGTAACTGTGTTCCTCTTGCCAGCTCTGTTCTTTGTCTTCTTCTTTCAAATGCTTTGCAGAAGTTACTCATTTTTTACTCTGCCTCCATCCTTACATTCCTTGACCTCTTCCTCCCTTAATTCTGAGGCCACCTCTTCCATCAGGGCTGTGTCTCTTCTGCCTGCCATTCCACTTTTCCATACCTCCATTCCTCCCCTTTTTGGAACTTCTATCCTCCTCTTATTCCATGGATCATTCACTCCCCATGTTCAGCGCAGTTACAGCCAGGGACTAATCCTCCGTCTATGTTCACCTTGGACCTCCCTTCTCCTTCTTTCCCTCAAAGTTTTCAGAAAGGACCTCATCTAGTGTGGTCCAAGGTCTATAAATCAGGAGGTGGTGTCAGTAAATTATGGCATTGAATCATAGCAAATCATGCAACTTAATTAAGTCGGATGCTCGCTTCCTGAAAGACAAGTGTGCCTCAGTGGGTCAACATTTTCAGACCAGTTGGTGGTCAAATAGTGTCATTTTGTGAGTTTTTATTCAGTCTGTATCGTTTACTCTGTTGTTATATCTACATTTAACAAACAAGTTTTAGATTCCTTCACTAATAGTGTCTTCACACCATTTCTCCAGCAATTATTCTACCAGAGCAGCCGTGACCCTCACCTCAAATCTCTTTTCTCAGCAGGTTCTGTCAGATTTTCTTCACCTCTAACCTTTATAATAAGCCTCCCTTGTCCCTTCATCCCTCCCTCTATCCTTTACCTTTTCCGATAGAGCTTCCTCCAGTGTGGTCAGCGCTGTGTCTGTGTTGCTGGAGTCAGTCTGAAGGCCCTGGACCCTTTCCCTCAACCCAGCCAGCTGTTTGTCTTTATCCTTTAACTGCTCCAACAAGTTCTCAATCTGGAGAGAGATGGACAGAGACACAGAAACAGGGGAGCTGAGGTTAGTGACATGTGGATGTGAAACAAGCATTATGGGCAGAAACGTTTCGACCCAACCTGAAAAGTTAAGGAACATTTGTGCAAAGTACACAACTGGGCGATAGTGACCTTGCGGTACCAAAGCACCACATAAAGTAATTATCCCATTGACCACCGATTCATCGAGATGATCTAGACACTGAATAGTGTGCTTAGCCTCTCGCTGCAGTCTCCAATTTCCTGCTGTAATGTCTTCCATTCGTGCCCGGCCTCTTAAAGATGAGCAGCAATGAAAATCTTCACTCCACGCCTACGGCTTGGGTCAAGACAATTATGGTTGAATCCATGAAGAGAGAAAAGGTTATACTCAATGGAGGGGAGTAAACAACACCGCCATTGGATGGTGTGACAAAATGAGCTTCAGTGATAGTTTAGTAGCATTTTACTAAGAGCTAATTCAGCCCATTGGCTTTTGGTGAGATGTCTCTGCGTCTGCCTTTCTGCGGCTAACCTCATGTCAGTAAAGTGCCGCTATAGCCAATTGATGTGATCAAAAACTTTTATCTGATGAACATCCGCGCAAAACAGAAAAGAAACACAGAAAGACACATTCACAGCTACACACGCACACACATTCACAGCTACACACGCACACACAAACCCCCCCCCCCCCCCCCCCAAGAGCTGTACCAACCAAAACACTAGCAGATGCAGCTGGAGTAGGGCACAGTGCAATTCAATGAGACTCCAGAGGTCTACAAATTAGTTACAAAGGGAAAGCACATGTGATGACAGGACATGGTGACATGGTGACTTATAATTTCCACAAGCGCACACCACTGAATTCCATTGAATTTGAATTAATGTCATCTTGATTAAAAAAACATACTTGAAAAGTTGATGGACTCCCTGAGATCCCCTGAGACTTATACACTGGCATAGGGCATATATTTTCCTGTCTCCAACCTAGTCTTCTTTAGTGTTTTTTCTACAGACAGACAAAGCACCATTCACTCACTGCTGCAAAGCATTAATTCCACATTTGACCCAAGTGGTCCTTTCTCAGCTCAGGGCTTGAATTGTACAAAGGAAAGGCACATGCAATGAAAGGGATTCATTATTTAATGAACATGAGAATCCAATAAAATAAATAAAACAAAAGCACTTCAGGCCATCAAGAAACCACGATGCAACTGAGATGGTGACAGGCTAGAAAATGTCCAGTGTGTGTGTGTGTGGGGGGGGGGGGAGAGAGAGAAAAGCTGCATTCCAGTCATGGGTACATAGATAGATAATGTCAAAATCTCCACAGCTATTTTACAAATTAATCCAATTAGACTTCAGACTTTGGTGTTCCCTGCTCCCTGGAGGGCAAGAGCAAATATTTTAAAGAGCCATCTTGGATTTGGCAATGAATGGAAAGTTGCAGGAGGGGAATAAGCAGCCAGGACCCTTTGGAAGATCTTGATAGGTTAATGACAGCCATTATACAGCCCAGTTAAAAGCTCTGGTAGGTCAGTCCACAAGCGATAGGAACATCAAACCCTTCGGGGAATGATGGGAAAGCTTCACACTCCCAGAGTCAGATACAATTCCCAGCAATTCATGATTACGATGGTTGTGTTGGATGGGATTTTAGGGTTGAGAATTTGTGAAAAAAAGATCCATGGTGATTATTCTCTTATGTTTCTCCCATTTTAAGTGACAGAGTTGAAGAGATACTTTTCCCTGACTTTCAAACGGACGAAGCCACTTAAGCGGCAAAGCTAGACACATAACATTCTTGGGCTCCACATCATGAAGCACAAATGAATCCTCACAGATTAAACAAGACTCACACGCCACGCGCATTAAACACAAGATGAAGTACAAACAAACCAAACATGGTTTGGCCTCTAGTTGTAGCAGCTCAGTAGCTTCGACATACCTTGTTAAAATAAACAGAAAAATAGTAAATACCCAACGAAACATATACATTTGCACTCATGCACACCCTCGCTCTCGATCCCTATGGGCACCACAGAGCCCTATTTTAGGTCAAATTGAGCATGTTGCCCCTGGTCTTAGATAAATGATTACATTCTTTACCAGGCTTCAGTTTGCTTTGGCCAGGTTGCACAAAAAACAACCACTTGATGAAATATTTAGCCACGTCACTCTGCCTTCTGTGAAATCGTGCAGAAAAAAAGTTGAACAGAACTTGAAACGTTGTAAAGAGGAGTCACGTAACTCGTGGATATGGGAAAGAGGGCAAGGAATTATGTCAGAATTCGCACAGTCGAAACATGCTCTCCAAAGAGAAATGCCTTTTGTTGACAGGCGAGGTGCAGGGCAACCGTATGCCATCCCGGGAGAGGACGGCCAGTAGCTTGATCGTTATGAGAGCAGCAGTCATGCATTTTATCTCTCAGTGTAGGCAGCTCAAACTATACTATGTATCTCTCTCTCTCTCTCACACACACACACACACACACACACACACACATACGCACAGGCTTTGATCATTTAACCACGGTGCATATGTCATCCCACTCTCCAACCACACTCGCCTCCCGCTGAAGCAGACCACCTACAACAGGCCCCTACCATGGCCCTATGAGCCAGGCACAGTGAGTGTGTATCCTCCTGAGAAACCATGACGTCCGTCTCAGTCGTCTCCCACACACATGGCTCTCCGGTGTTTACAGCTATACTGTTTGAGTCTGATAACTTTATCAACAAGCTGATAGGATGGTTCCAGGTTCTCCTTAAATGTGTTAATGCTTGGTTACCGTTCACTGACTTTTGCAAAATAGTAGTTAATGAATCGACTAATCTTTGACATAATTAACAGGGTTCTTACACATGTTGACCAGTGGATTTCCATGACTTTTCCATGACTTTAAATCAAATGTCCATGACCAAATTGAAATCTCGGTAAAACATGAAACATTTAGAACATGTTGCGTATCGAGAGCGTATGGCGGCTTATATTTTGTGCGTTTTTCTTTAAAAAACGTATTAATTATTTCAAACTCGGCGTAAATGAACATGTGATTATAACACATTTCCATGACTTTTCCCAAATTTTTATGATTTAAGTTTTTTCCATGACTTTTCCAGGCCTGGAAATGACCATTTTAAAATGTCATGACTTTTCCAGGTTTTCCATGACCGTACGATCCCTGAATTAAGTTTGAATAAAACTAGTATTACAACCATATCTGTCCAAGAGAATAGGACTGACGGACAACCTTATAACATAATACCTCCGGCCACGGCTATATGTTATTGAGGCATTACCTATTATTAAGTTGGTGGCGCTGGATACACTCAATTTGTTTTGTTTGAATATGGCATGTGGTACGTGTGAGAGGAGGAATTTAGACATATGAAACGGTAGCCACCATGTATTCATGTAACGTTAACACATTGATATGTCAACGAAACCCTTTTGATTCTGTTTAGTGGGCTTCGCTATCCATTCGTAACCTTGCTGTTGCAGTCTGTAGCGTATGATCATGATTAGGGCAAGCTGAGTTCTCGTGTAATGGAAGTTAGCGAACCAGTATCAGGCCTTGTGTTTCTGGCAAAAATCATAATCTAAAAGCAGCTTCTTCCGCAGCTGAACCGCAAACCCGGTCGATCCGTCTGTCTTCCATCCAAACTAAAAAGTAGAACTCGGTGGCCTCCAGAGGAATCATTTCTGCAGGACACAAAGGAGACCAGCGTGGAGCGTGACCACCATAAAAACACAATCGTTGTATATTTAAAACCCTTTTGGACCAATAAAAATACCAAACAATAAATGGTCGCCCTTCTGAAAGGCAACTAATTTCTCTGCTCTTGTCATCGCCTCTGAAAATATCACACGGACAGTTGTAAAACACAAAGATCCGCTGATACGGTACACATGTACACACACAGCCACACACAAATACACGGAGGGACAAACCACAAAGTGAACAATAAGTAGTCATACAGTGTGTACTTCCCCAGAGAAATCTGTCAGTCAAACAAAAACACGATGACAGACTCCACACTGGAAATGTCATTCTGCTACTTAAAGTAGTCCACAATCACATAATACAATCCAAATAAAGCATGCACATTTCAAACTGTGTGTGGTTAAGTGTGTGAATGTATTACGGTATACTCAAACATGGACACCTGCATACTGTTTCCACCTCCTGCCTTCCAGAGCGTGTTCATTCCCAGATTACTAAAGCGGCCCTACTGCTCCTCAGCACTCAGATGTTCTTCTTCAAAGCGAAACACAGTTTTCTCTTGAAGTTCAGGGAAGATAGTGACCTTTGCAGCGTGGGTAGGGTGTGCACTTCCTTTAACCCCTGTCCCACCACCAACTCTTCACTGGCTGTGAAGAAGAGCAACACAGGCAACACTGGAAGGCTGACGAAACGCTGATACCGTGTGAAGTGGCGCCCCTCTGTGGCACATTTCTGCAGCAGGCTCATATGACCGCTTGTAACTTAACTCCAGAGTTAATTTTAAATGAAACATGTTGTCTTTACAGAGCAAGGTAAAACAGAGGAGACGCTGTCCTTTCTAGTTCCAGATTTGAGGAAGACAATCCCCTCCTACACAATACCCCATTATAGAAGCTTGTCAAGAAATATAAATGGATTTATCTCCTGGAAGAGAACTGCCAGTATTTACTCACAGCTCTGAAGTCTCTATCAGATCTCTGTAGACCGTTGAGCCGACTGACTGGGAATGTTCAAAAGGGGACAGCCTGACACAGAGCCCGCTGAAGCACCTCTCCCCTATTCCCCTTGAATGACCTTTCTGGTGTCACGCTGCTTTGCTCGAGGAGCCATTGCTCATCTGTTATCGACCAGAACAACGGAGAAAAATGACTTCATAAGACGGGTGGTGCCCAAGAGAGGGAGGGGGAGGCGGGAGGGTCAAAGAAGTCCGATGCTCGGGATCTGAATTCATCCACACGGATAAACAAGGAACAGTAGAGGGGCTGGGGGTTTGTTGAGGCGGCACTCGGAGCAAACAAAAGAGACAGAGTTATCATTTGAATTCCAACGGACTCGCAGCAGCCACCTCTCCATTCCCCCGACATTCGTTCTGCTCCGAACCATCAGCGCCTGTTAGTAAATACAAAGGTGCTCTGTGTCGTCCATCAACAACACATACATACACACACACACACACACACACACTATTTCTCTCTCTCTCTCATTTGAATGCAGGCGCACAGGCGTGTAAACATACACACACCTTATGACTACAGAGAAACAAGCATACCGAGATGAACACACATGATTAGCCTCATCTCAGCTAATGAATGATTATACCAGCATGAATACGGTCAAGTAAAATAAGATAGTTTTAATGTAATCAATAGTGAATAAACATGCATTATTTAGTAGTAATCAGTTTTCTACTTAGCACAGGTTATAGATTTTTTTAAATTACAGACTGCATTCATACAATTCCATGGAAAGATTTGAAACAACATTGGCATGACATAAAACTTGAAATCCAAAACTAAATAACTGACAACACTTCAGGAGGGGGCCAAGGAGTTGAAGAGATGATAGTACAGCTGCTATCCTCAGACATGGGATAAGGAGGAGAGTTCACTGAATTATTTGAATATTGTGTGTTGGCGAAAACACATTATAATAACGCGGTCGCTCATTAAGGCCGGTACTGACGATCACCAGGAGAGCAGCTCTTACCTAAGTCACTCGAAAACACTGCTTCACAGATTAAGTTTGGTAAATAACCACAAACTACTACTAATTATTTTACATACTAATCAGAACCCCTAATGGCCTAATGTTTATGTGTGTGTTTAAAAAAATTGCATATCACTCACAGACACAAACCGGAAACCATATCCATATATTGTCTAAGTCTGTTTTAACATGTCGCTTAATCTGAACATACAATACAGATCTGTGAGGAGTACACACACACACACACACACACATGAATGAATGTCCAGCCAGATTCGGCCGATGGGAGCTGTATGTAGCACTTACACGTATGACAAGTAGACATGCTCCCCTCTACCCACACATTCCTCCAGAAAGTAATTCACACATATCGATAGACACCACACAGACAAATGAAGGCACACACTTGTACACTTAAACACACACGCAGAGACGTAGAAACGCACACAGAGAACGATCCAGCGAGAAAAATGAAGCAACGGTTGTCTCATTGTAATTTTTTCTGGTCGACCACGGAGCAAAACGAGAGTCCTCCAGACCCCAGAGCTGTTCAATGAAGACAGATTGCACTTGTGCAAGCTGAGCTGTACGTGAGTGTGAGTGTGTCCGTGTGTTTGCCGGCCAAGTTGATCCACGTCCATGCTCTTTAGGCTCAAGACCCTATCTTTGCCCCCCTCAGCTGCGGAATGCTGCAGTGATTGCTGGGTAATTACCCTGACGCTTCATTCCTTTGCTCCCAGCACCATTAGTATTAATTCTTTTATTTTTCTCCTCTTTGGAGAAGGGGAATGGGAGGCCTTTGATCTAAGAGAGAGGGAAATACAGAAACAGAGAGAGAAGAAAGAGAGAAAGAAAGAAAAAATAAACTGCATGTGGCCACCCGGCGGGGACCACAGCAGCTGTGTGTGTGTCAACCTGTAGCTTCTGACCCCGGCACACTTTACACTGATCTGGTCAGACAGGTCAAATACAGCATGCAGTCCCACAGTTCAACTGAGAGACAGGGGGGAACTCTGACCCACTTCAGTCAAAAACTGAAGCGCCTCAGATATTGGAGTATGAAATACTAACATGTGACTGCCAACAGGTTCGGTCGAAACAGGTCAGACTGAGTTATGGCGTGTCTCACCATCAGGATACAGTCAGGTTTAGCGGTGGAAGTGGGAGAGGCATCATGATTTGTTCAACTGCACTGCACGTGTTGTGGTCAGGAAGAAGAGGGACTTGAATAGCCCGACATATGGCCCAACACAGAGTTTGTCTTGACTGATGTGTAGCCTGACTCCAATCAGCCAGCCTCAGGCTCTCACCATTAACCCCGGCTGATTGCTGATAGGAGCAGAAGGGGGATACAGGGTGGCCTATCACAGGCTGTTTACCGGAACCTCCCCAGCTCCAACGGGCTTATCTGTAACCATGTCTCTCCGCTGTGATTGGTCAGATGGAATCCATTAGGATGAAAGGCATTGGTGGCCCCATCACAAGATCTATCAAGATCACACACGCTCACACGCAGCAACGTACACGTACAGTAGAGGGTTAGAGGATCTCGGAGAAATACAGCTGTTCCACACACATAGTCATTGAAGTACAGGCTGTATTGAGGTTAGGTATGGCATGATTTTTCAATACTGCAAAATCAGATCAAGTCGTAATATTCACGCTATGCATCTATAGTTTATAACATTATTAGTCGTAATATCATCAAGTTAGGGCTGGGTATTTTTTGGAATTTTTGCCGATACAATATACTTAAGTTTCGGTAACTCATGCGCTTTTAAATACTTCAGTTTGAGGAATACAAACCACATGTTTATTTATCAAATGTACCACACTTCCCACAGGCCTTTTTGCATATAGTGTTGTCTCAACCAAAGTAGCAGTAAAACTTGGATGGGTCATTCACACGCTAAAATGAGAAGTTTCCTGATTTAGATCTGGAAGTATCTGAAGAAGAATTAAGTATACACGACTAAGAACCTGACAGAGCAGTTAAGGGAAACTTGTGACAATTGTTGATAATCCAACATTTCTAAGGTACTTAATAATAAGATATTAGAACTGTTTTAGAAAGTAGTTTAAAAGAGTAGTGTCAATATATCTGCATGAGTAGTCTTAACAGAACACAGTCATTTGACAGTAGGCATGCTTTAAAACTAGGGATGTGAGTGTATTTAAACAATAATGGAACCTTATAAAATTATGAAAAATTTACAAAAATAAGAGCAAATTCCCCAAGAAAGATCAAAGTGTGTGTCCATGAGGGAGTTGGGGGGACAGGCAATGAATGTTGAAGGCCAGGGAACATCTCTATCTCTCTCTCTCTACTTTTCTTCACAATCAAAGGCCCCGCCGTGCTGATGACACCAGGCTAGAGCAAGTGCTGAAAGAGTCTGGCTGAGGGTGCTCTGAAACAGAGCTGGGTTCCCCTGAGAAAGTCTAGGGGATACCTGCTAGACACTATTATAACGAACAGAGACCCTTGTGTACAGGGCATCCTTCTGAATGGACACACACACACACACATTTGCAGACACAGACACACACAAACATCCACACATATGCCCGATGTGGCACAAGCAGACGTAATCAAATCTCCCTGTCTGTGGTTGCTATAGGGAGAGAACATGATAGGGGATAGTATACTTCCATGCACACAGCCAGCCTTTTTAAAAGCATGAATATGGATTGAGACAACCACAATGTTTGAACATGAATAACACATGTATGCCAAAACCACACCACAACCGGCTCTGCATGTGTACCTCCCACACCCCTTCCCCCGCAGCAAAAAAAGCAAAAAATGACAGAAAATGAAGAAAATAAATAAATAAATACATCATTATACATTGGTCATGGTCTCGTAGACCAAGCGCTCGAACACAGCTCCCACTGTTATGATTGTGATACATAAGACTGAAAACGCCGGCACATACGAGCATATGCATTTTTCAAATTTCATTTACTGTAAAGACCTCGTTATTCTTTTTGTTAAATTCAGCCTCTTACTATTAGGATCAATGTAGGGATCAAACTACAGCAATGACGTCATGGTACCATGATATAAGTCATGTTGACTGTCCATGGAGCGGTCTCTAGGAAAGGATTAAATTCCTCATAATCTCCCGGGGCCGAGAATAGGGCACCAGTGAGTGATATATGTTGCAAATTAAGATAATCTCTGCAGTTGTGCACTACGACATTGCAAAGGTCTGGTCAATCCGTGACAAATCTGTCCCCCAACCCTGGAGGTCATTTCTCCAGTGTGTAAAGTGTCACTGGCCATATTAAAGAATTGATTGCCAAGGGGCTAAAGAAGGGCACTTAGCCATTCAGTAGTTTCACACTACAACCACAGCTGACCTTTAACCCTCATCCTACCTCATCCTATATTTAACATACAAGGACTACTGACTGAGCAACACATAGCAACATTTAATTTCAAAATGTTTTTGTCTTTCTAACTGATCTTAAGAAAGACATTATTTATATTTTAGTAAAGATACAGATCTTTTACATATTGTGTAAAACAAAAATAGCCAGAGCCCATGAGGAAATCTGTCTCTGCTTCATCTGTTACCATCTCCTTCAAAATGACTGACATAGTACAAACTGTATCCCCCAGGACCCGTCAGGACCTTCGTTTTCTTAAAGACAAAGTACAACTTGAAGAGGAATCAATCATTGGGACCTAATTGTTTGACAAAGTAAAAAAAAACATAGAATGACAGAGTCAAGCACCTGTGAGATAAGACTTAAAGTATACTTACAGGGTCTGCAGGGACCCATGGTGATAGGATGAGGATTCAATTTCACACTGTAACAAATATACATGTGGTTTCACTGAAGTACTCTAATGTATATGTATAGTACATGAAGTTGTCAGTAAACACTTAAAATACTTGGCAGAAACCTCTAAATGTGTTGAAGGTGAAAGCAAGAAAGCTCTTTCGATCAGTCTGTAAAAGGAAAATGAATTGTAAGGAAAAAGTAAAAATAAAATAACGCAGGGCCACAGTAGAAAGGTATTTCCATTCGGTATCACACGCACATAAAAATCCAACAGACAGTTGTTGCTCTTAGCTTTCCAAATGTCAATTCCTTATGACCGGAAAAAGAGCACATTTGGATCCACATACACACACACACACACACACACACACACGCACACACACACACAAAAGTGAAAACACATTATGTCACACCAGTTGATCTGTCATCAGCCTGGGTCATCAACATGAACACTCTGTGTGGAGGGGAATTGGACTTGTTGGGAGTGAAGAGAGAGAGCTAGTTGTAATAACACAGATGTATCATCTTAACCCTGAAAGCTGTCCATGAGGACACGTTTGTGTGCTCGAGTGTCTGCTTTAGATATTGACTCTTTTCATATGAACTGTATTTAGTTGACTCATTCGGAGATGACCATTTTATAAGTTGGAGGACAGCCACTCGATGGACTTTTAAATGATATGGGTCAGTCATGACATAACAGCTTTTTTACAATTTGAATTCAATGACTTACTTAGTCTGAAGCCAGGAAGGAAACAAGTTAGGCTTTAATTCAACATGCCTGTCTTCCCCCTTATATACAGATGTGTTAATTGTTTTGTCCTGGAAAACTGGGCCCCAACAAAGAAAACATACTTCCAATGAATCAAAACTTGTTCCTGGGAAAGTTCACCCAAATATATATATATATATATATATATATATATATATATATATATATATATATATATATATATATATATATAATTTGTTTAAACTTCTTGCCATTAAATATTGTTAAACTTAATTCACCGCATCCCATCATCTGCGAAGTGCCCTGTATCTCTTTAGCTTCAACACCTCCCTCTGTAGCTGGATACTGGATTTCCTAACCAACGGACCCCAGTCTGTTAGGTTAGGTAATCACACCTCCTCTACTCTGCCCTGAGCACTGGCGTTCCACAGGACTGTGTGCTGAGTCCTCTCCTCTATTCCCTATGCCCTGTTCACCCACGACTGCACGCCTGTACATGGTTCCAACACCATCATCAAGTTTGATGACAACATCAATACCAACGATGAGTCGGCCTACAGGGAGGAGGGCCAGCAACCGGCGTTGTGGTGCGCCATCAACAACCTGGCCCTCAACACCGGAAAGACCAAGGAAATCATTGTGGACTTCAGAAAGTCCAAGCGCTGCACACACACACACATCCACATCAACGGAACGGAGCGCGTGTCCAGCTTCAGGTTTCTGGGTGTCCACATCTCCGAGGCCCTCTCTTGGACACTCAACACCTCAACCCTGGTCAAGAAAGCACACCAGCGTCTCTTCTTCCTGCGGGAACTGAAGAAGATCCACGTCTCCTCAGATCCTGGTAAACTCCTTCCTCTGCACCATCGAGAGCATCCTTCCCAACTTATCACAGTTTGGTATGACAACTGCTCTAGCGCTGTCCGCTAACTACTGCAGAGGGTGGTTAAAACCGCCCAACGCATCACCGGTACCTCACTCCCTGACATTAAGTCCATCCACTTTAAGCGCTGCCTGCGAAGGGCACTCAGCATCGTCCAGGGCCCCACACACACACACCAGCAACAGACTGTTTGCCCTCCTTCCCTCTGGGAGGCGCTGCAGGAACCTCCGTTCCAGGACCAGCAGGCTCAGGAACAGTTTCTTCCCCTCAGAGGCCAACAGCCTCAACTCTGCACCACAGCCCCCCCCTCCCTCCTCCCCACTATCCCTATCCCCCTCCCTTCCATCATCGCCAACCTCTATCCACCCCCTCCCCCAATCACACAGCACCTTAAATGTCTAAATATAGTCACTTGCACCTTTGGCTTTTGGTTTGCTGTTTGTTTGGTTTGCTGTTTGTTTGGTTTGCTGTTTGCGCATGCTGTTTGTACATGCTGTTTATATATATTTGTACATTCCCACCGTTGACCATATCTGCACTGCATTTTTTTAATTTGTATTTATGGTATACTGCTTCTTTGCACTCTGGTCAGATGTAAAACTACATTTATTTGCCCCAGTGCCTGGACTTTGTGCAATAACAATAAAGTTGAATCTGCATCTGATATATACAGTATATATACACACACACACACACACACACACACACACACATATACATTGTATACATATATACATATAACATACCTACCGGTACATACGTACACACACACAAACATGCATACAGTATATTGTAAATATGTGTATCAAGGGGCTGCACGGTGGAGTAGTGGCTAGCAGTGTCGCCTCACATCAAGAGGGTCACGGGTCTGGGCGGTCCTTCTGTGTGGAGTTTACATGTTCTCATCTTCTCTTCGCCGATCACTGAGGACTGAACACACTGAGAACCAAAAATACCATATTTGCCTAAATCTACAATAAGAAAACATTTCTCAAAGAAACTCTGTATCTCTCAGAAAAGCAGCAAGGAAAACATTGAATATATGAATATAAAAGAACTGCATGCCTCCACGAGGGTGTTAGTTGGCCGGTTGAAACACGTTTCATTGAAATGGTAAAATTAAATATAATAATACGATACTGTACTATTTGTTTGTTCATGCGACATCAAGTTAAGGCAGTATTTATATGCTTCTGATAACTATAATGTGTAAAGAGACACGAATAAACAAGATGAAGAACACTCTGGAAATGGACAAGCAAACTGACCAGAGAGAAAGAGGCTTTCCAAAGAGAGTGGGCTCAAATGAATGAGATGAGGAATGTCTTTCAGTTGGAGTAAGAAAGGAGGGACTTCGACATTAAAAAGGAAGAGATGGTGAGAGAGGCCTACATTAAAGAAAAGTCACGTACCCAGAAGATACCTTCAACAGGAAACTCAGGGTCCAATGTATGAAAAGGAAAGCATTTGGTGCTGAAAATGATGCAATGGCTGATGCCAGGGAGAACAGGAAGATATGTCAATGGTGAGGAAGGTCTACATTGAAGAAAAGGCCGGCATCCATAGGATGATAACATGCTTTCCACTTGGAGAAGGAGAACAAAAAAAAATAAAGACAAATGTACAATGACCAACTCAGGGAAACATTTAAAACAAAAAAGGCTTTTGATGGAAAAAGAAAGACAAATGTACAATGACCAACTCAGGGAAACATTTAAAACGAAAAAGGCTTTTGATGGCTTTAACCAAAATTCTTTACATTGAGACTTCACAAGTAGTACTGTTGATGTCATTTACTTTTACTGTATGTGTTTACTATCAATAAAAGACTGTTGTGTTTTTCACTTATTGAAGTCCAATAAGACTCTTAACAGAATTTTCATAAGAAATTATTTTCAAGAGGTTTGAGGAAAGCCACAGAAAAAAAACTATTAAACATTCCAAACAATATAAAATGTTTTGATTTATTTGTATTATCCAGCAAAATTACCAGTAAATAATTAAAAGATTTGTGAGCAAGACTAATTCTTAATTTCAGTTTAGTTGAGATCCTGTGAGCCTGATCCAGAGAGTCGTCACTGACTTTCATTTTAATCAGCAGGTAGCATCAAGAAATGGGAACTTCTCTTGGGTTTTAAGGAGTTAAACTACAGCATTAATTCCCGGACAAACTGTACACACACTGCACTGCTACATTCATCATCCACATCCTTTTTTTTTAATTGGGAGTATGTGTGAGAAGAGGAAGGTTTTCCAAGAGAGAAAAGGAGGAGAAAAACACGTATATGCAGAGGAAGTGGGAGGCTTTCTGCAAAAAGACAAATGAAAACATGAATAAATGAGCAGAAACTGGCCAGTGAGAAAACAGCCATCATGGCAATGACAGGCTGCATAACAATCTGCTTTGTCATCATCCCACTTAATCTAACTCAGTCTGTAGGGAGGCAACTGGCAACAAAGGCCTATGCTGCGTTCAAACCAAAAGCGGAGCAAATATTCTCAACGTTTTACTCGCCGACAAGTTGTGCTTTATTCACCTCGTTCACTTAATTTGCGTCTTAGAGGCTTAGTGGCTTATCTCTGTGGTTTTACTCCGTGGAAACAGTTGTCATTTCCGGCATCACCAAATCATCATCATCAAAGAAAAAAAACCTTTATACTTGTTGTTGTGGAAATCCCACAAACGTCAGAACATCTAACGCCCTTGTGTTTGGGATCATAACATCAGCCGTGGTCTCACACAGCTCGGTGAGTATCACCGACCACGTCTAGATAATTGTCTCTTCAAGCGCTACTAGAGTAGCATCAGCCAGTTAGATTCACCGCACAACGTCAGTAATGACAAGCCCAATTTATCCGCGACAAACAAGCTTATTAGGTGATTCACGTAAAGAGAAAGAGGTGAAACCCAAGGGAGAAAAGTGCAGGCAGCATATAAAGGTCATCGTTAAGTTTCTCAAATAGAAACACCCTGAGGTCACACATACATTAGAATGCATTTGAAGATATTCTCACACACACACTCACACACTCACACGTCCACATGCATACACACTGATTCATGGCCCTGTATGTGACCTTTGGAGCTCTTTTTCTTCAAACTCAGCAAGAGGGAGGTTGGAAGGAGAATACGGGAGATCTAATTTGAGGACATGACAGGAAACAAGTAAGTTGAGAGGGGACCTTTATGTGTGTGTAATTGGTCTAAAGAGGAATTGCCAACATGCACACCACAGGTGGCCACAGGCCCTGTCTAAATAGCTAACCTTATAAAAGTCATTAAGGCCTATGAAATGCCGTGAGAGCATTTGTCTGTGTGAGAGGGGGTGTGCGTGTGTGTGAGGTGTGCATATACTGTATAAAGGGATGTGTGTGCTGTCTGGGTATAGGCCGTGTTTATGTGTGAAGGTATCTTTGTTAACCCAAAGTGATAGAGATCAACTGTGAGTAGCATATCTTACTAAGCACACATTCATTGATTCATTTAAAAACACTCACTGTCTATTCACAGTGCCAGAGACATGGTCATGTGACGAGAACAGGAAATTAAATTCCATTATGACTGGTTAACCAGGAAAAGAATATAATAATAATGAATATCTGCACTTCTTTGTGACTCTGTAAAAGTGATTTAATTCAATGACTAATAGTTTTTCCATGCAAATGTAGAATTAAATTAAAGAGTTTTTTCTTTTTTCTTTGTCGAGTATAACTAGCCCTAATCCCAACTGTATCAGGATTTCCTAACTTTGTTCAATCAGCATAAAACACATCAGTTATATGTTATCAGTTTATCAGGCGACCTTGAGTGCCTTGAAAGACGCCTTATAAAGTAAATGTATTATTATTAATATGAATTCATTGTGGGTGTGTCCCTAGAAGTGACTTACCTTCTTCTGCAGGACGTTAACCTTCCTCTCCTTGACGTCCAGCATGTCCTTCATGTCTCTGATCTCTCCAGTTAGAGTGCTCTTCTCATCGGTCAGGTCCTGCAGCTGCTTGGTCTTCTTGGTCAGGAACTGCTCCTTCTCCTCCAGACGCACTCGCAGAGCATCTACCTAGAAAAGACCAAGACAAGAAGTTCAGATAAGCAGATCAAAAGTCAGAAAGAAACTTGACAAAAACAATCTGGCAGCAAGGGAGCTGCTGTACAACATAAAGCATATAGTTATACGAAGAGTCAGACAGAATGTCAGACAAAGAGAAAAAGGGAATGAATGTCAGAGTGGGTAATTCAAACCAATATTCACAGAGTTTAGCCAGGATAGGTTGAACGTATGTCATAAAAAATACACCAGAATAGCTGGAACAGAAACCTTTATAAGTACTATAACTGACATTTCTCAACACATTTACGTGTTGACATTTAGAAGTAAAGGTCATTAGAGAGAGAGTTAGAGAGAAAGAGAAAGAGAAAGAGAGAGAGAGAGCCTGTCCCATCATTTGTTATTGAGAATGCGATGTGATTGGGCCAGTGCTGCCAAAGATCAGACTGCTCCCACACTTCACACTCACACATTAAAATCCTCCGTCTCTGGCCACGTGCAACAAGATGAGTGATATCTGAGCTCAGTCCAGAACGTATTATTGGACATCCATCAGTGTTCTGCTGCACACACACATACATTCACACTTGTGCAAACACACACACACACACACACACACATGCATACATGCACACTCTCATCTGGCTGACCAATGATATGGTCCTCTGTTGCTCTTCAACACCTGTTGAGATTTCCAGCACTTTTTGCCACGGCGCAATGAGTGAACCCATTTGAACTTAATTTTAGGTGCTCATGATTTTTTACATGATTTAATGACACACACACACTCACACACACACACACACACACGCAGTATAAGAAAAGAAGTGTGGGAGGTCCTATTAACAGTTGTTTTAACCATACTCTCTTGGTGACAGAGGGGACATGTGAAAGCACTTAACGCACAGGCTTTGTTGTACTCTCCAGCTCATCTTTCAACTATTTCACAAGTCACTCAAGGAGGAAGGAGCAATGGTGGAAAGTAGCACACTCATTTACTGAAGTACTCTAACAAAGTACAACTCAAGTATTCAACTTTATGCTACATCTTATTTATCCACTACACTTCAGAGGAGGTTACTTATTTGACAGTGATAGTTACTTTACATATTCAGTTTAAAAACCTAATGACTACAATGAGCATATCAACTATAATGCAGTATTATACTGTTAATAAAGCATGACTAACAGTATCAACAATAATAAGAATTTCTCCACAGAGCCCCGATACTTATATACTTAACTACAAATGAAGTTAAACATTTTGAGAAAATGGGGGTTTTCCTTGTCTTTTAAAGCGTTTTATGAGAACGTTTATGTCATCAATACAATAACGCAATTATATAAACATTTTACTTTTAGCTTTTAAAAAAAAGGTTAAATCAAATGTATCATGTTTACAACTACTTTAACTTTCCTCAACACACAACACACCACAGTACAAAAGAAACATAACGTGGCAGTAAAAAATAAAGAAATGGATACAACACACATACTGAGAACACAATCGCGAGGTATGGTGCTGGGCCTACGTTAGTTCCGACCTAGCCGTATGAGTTTGTGTAAAAGGAGAGTACACCTTGCAGGCCACAGACACACAGAGGCCTCCTCTCAAGCATTAGCATTAGAAAGCAGGCCGGGACCCCCAGGTGTAAGATGGTGAAGTATTTATCTCATATTGCTCCTCTGGCAGAAAACCAGAGACTAATACTGAGACCTGCTCTGTCCTCCCCACTCCACACTGGCACTCGCACACACACACACACACACACACTAGCGGCACCACTAATCCTTTGTGCGTACTGTATGTTAGTACACGCACATCATCCTGTACTGCAGCGATGTGTTGCCACATGTGTGCGTGTGCATTCGTGTTTGCCACTGTGTGTGAGACAAAACAAGGGAAAGACAGAGAGCCCCCCCCCCCTTCCAACCCCACCTGGCAAGGAGCAATTTAGCAAGAATGTAGCAAAGAGGCCTAACAGGAAATCCCTGCTGTCTCACCTGCACTGGCCCACTAAGCTGTGATAGTACTGTACGGACACCCTGCTAATACCCTCTTAAAGCACTCACCGCTGCCAGGCACACTACACGAAAAACAAAGAGGGTGAGATGGACGGATGAGGATGAAAGGATGGAGAGGAGTTAGGGTGAGAGCACGGGGAGGGATAAATAAAACACACACCGAACACCCACAATCACCACATACCATCAAAGCCTTTCACAAACACACACACACACACACATAGAGCAATTGTTCTTTTTTTGTTTGTTATGTTCGATATTTTATGAATTGTACCTTTTCTTTTGTATCTCATTACTTGACCCTTTGGCAATATTGTGTTTGTTACACTGGTACAGATAATGCATATTAACTTGAGTGAAAGACGGAGGAGAGCAGATGGGAATCCTCCAGACACATTAAGACCACTGCTCTTCAAGCGGCATGACTCCATCAGCAGGTCTGTAACAGGAAATACTGTATGGCTTTATCAGCCGGCACACATGCTGAGATGATAGACAGCTAACAAGTCAAGGTGATTAACCTCTCACTTCTCCTTCAATTTCCTCTTCAATTTTCCTTTCCCTCTAGTACTGTTCTTCTCAATGTCGCCTTGCAGCAAAACCTCTCACTTTCAGCCCGTCACTTCTACCTCTCCTTCACCACTCCATCCTGCCAGCCCTGCTCTTTACTCTCCAGGAGTTTCCCCATTGCCGTTTAAAGGTGTAGGCCCTGTCGTGAGACAAAGGACAAAGATGATGTGTTGGTGGGAGAAGTCCCTCAAGTCCTCCAGCCAGGTTGTCTTTGGGACAGGCCCACATTTCCCAGCTACGACTTTGTAGCTTTGTGCATGTCTGTGTTTCCATGTGAGAATGATACCAAGCAAAGCATAACTTATACTCTCTCAAGGACAACTGGGGTACTGATTCTGCTTATGCAATTATGCAATTATACACTGGGGACCACATCCTGTTTTGTCATCAAAGCTTTTTTTTGGTTTAGTGTATGAGAGAAAGAGTAAGAAAGTGAGAGGTGAATAAAGTAAAAGGGACAAATGCTACCCAGATAAAAAGAAAAAAGAAGATTGCATTAAGGCGTTTCTCCGAATAAATGGATTAAAAACACATTTATATCACCCTATCGTCCACCAAAACCCCCATGTAAGCTTTCCAGCCCCTCACTCAGCACCATTTCATTTAAAAAATGGCCGTGATATGTTTTCAAGATTCTGTGATTGCAGAACTAATAATTATTTGTAATGTGTGGAATGTGTTTAAACAAATAGTAACAAACTAATAACCATTCTGTGCAAGTACACGTGCATATATTCAACAGTTTTCTACATGCACGCATGCATGTACCAGCAAGTATACATGCAGCCATGCACACACATTCATAAGCGACCTCATTCTCCTTGATTTCCTCTCTCATGCCTGCAATGACATCCACATGTGGATTCTGGACACTGGTTAGCAAAGTAAAACAGAGGCTTAAAGAAAACAGCGTCTCTGTTTGTCCTCAACTCCCCTTTCCCTGCCTCACATTTCATCATAAAAGTTTTTCTGGCAGTCAAATCTGCAAAGGTATCAGGCCGAACGTCGGCTCGGGGCCACAATAGACAACACAGGGACTATATAAGTAGACCACAGTCAAAATGGCAGAACTAAAAACGACCACAGCAAAGGCCTGGGGATGCACCGAAAAGTGCCTACTCACACACTGACAGTTGCACTCACTCACCCACTTGTGTGCGAGTAGTCATAGTTCAACCAGAAGTCCACTTTTAATAGGATTGCTTATCTCTCACTCTGGCTCTTTAAATATCTCTGACCTTCAAACATGGAAACATGAACACACAGGCGCCCATTCTTTGCCTTTCTGTTCAAAGAATAAGTGTCACCTCAGCTGACAACACCACCATAAAAGTTGTTAAATCCAAAGTTCGGGTTTGAGTGTATAGATGTCTGAACTCAGGTCTGCTCGGGCCGCTACGGTGCACTAGACACAGCTGTGTGGGCTATTCCGTTCGCTGGCTGTATGATGTCCAGCCAGCCTGTATAAGTACAGCACCAGGCAGCCATTATACATAATTTATTTAAAGGCCCATGCTGTGAAATTCAAATCTAAATTTATGAAATAATGTTTGACTAATTCATGTTTGTCTAGCCATTAATGTGGCCAAGTCTGGATTGTATCACTAAAATAAGGAGAGCTTTCTCATTCCAAGATGATTCTAGACCACCAGAGCGTCTCCCATATAATCATTCAAATATCGAATTTGATTAAAATATATGCATCAAAGAGAATGCAACACACCCTAATATGATGAAGAAATAAGAGAATGAATGTGGACTGCTGGGTTCAGACAGTCAATTGCTGTAAGTTTTTCTTTCAGTGACTAATATCTGTCAAAGACTAGTAAAACATGAATACAAAAATGCTCAATCCAGTTTATGAAATACATATGTTACAGTATTAACAGATAGAGAATAAGCAGCTTTTATGTTGGCACTGATGTGAGAAGAACTAGTGTTCAACTATCCATACTTTCCAGATGAGGCAATATAAACTTTTAATAGATGTCAAAAGGTCACTGTTGGTTGTGAGGTTAAACAGAATGAAGACCAATGTGGGACTTATTCTTATATTACATTGATACAGTACATTAATGCATATTGGCATATATGTACATGTGTGTGTGTGTATGTGTGTGTGTGTGTCTGTGTGTGTGTGTTTGTGTGTATGTGTATGTGTGTGTGTATGTGTGTGTAAGTGTGTGTGTAGGTTCAAGGAGATGTTGCAATGTCAAATGGAAGAATGAGGCACTGAACAAGGTCTGAGCTTCTCTAAGACCATGCAATGACTCTGAGCTCTCTTACTCACACACACACACACACTCACATACACTCACACACACGATTCTCTCCACCTGAGCCGGCCGCGCCAGACATGACGACACCGGGCTGATCTGTGCGGAAATTAAGCAAGTCGGCCGTCCTGGGTCTTGGGCTGGATGTCATTTGAGGTGTGTCATCAAAGCCAGGGTTAAGGCAACAGTCAGAGCTCTGATCAAGAATCGTGTAATAGTCTGATCACCTCAGGGCCGGCTGGGGATAATAAGCGGATGTAAATGCCTCACAGCAGGGGCTGTGAGGTGGAGTTTGGGGCAGTTTCATTGTATACTCCGACATCTGCAGATCAAACCATGGCAACACAGCTGTCTGCCCACAGGCTACAGAGGGAACATGGGAAAGCACAGACACGAACACACACACAGCACTCCCAGGATCCACGAACAAAAGGATCTTTGTCAACAGAATGAATGAGTGTGTTCCACCAAAGCATGAAAGACAATCATGTCATGCCTTTGGTAGTATACCAGAGGTTAAATATAAGACAGAAAATGTAGGCGACTCAACCCGAGTACTGTCACAATAACCTTCACTGCACACATCTGCCTCATTCCCTCCTTCTCCCTCCATCCATCATCATCATTACCTCCTCCAGCAGAGATGGACACGACACACACATGCCCGCATAGAGGAAGAGACGCTGCAGGCGTTCCCCCTCATTAACACTTGCTCCTTCTTTGATTATTTTTCCTGATCATTTCCAGTGCCGCACGCCAGTTGCTACATCCTGTTTCCAGGGAATCCATTTCCTGTCAAACCACACTGAACAGTCACTGTGGCAAACATGTGCAGAACAATTGTGGGTCTGAAATGTACAATAGGTGCCTGAAATCAGCTCAAGTTCTGCTTGATCAACTAGTAGAACAGTATAATGTCATTTTGTTGGTCTAACAACACAAGTTCATAAAAAAAAAAATACTACTTTTATATCATTTTAATTAATTAAAATGCATGCCATATAGTGTAACCCTAAGGTGTTTTGGTCACATAATAAGTGAACTTTCTCCATGGCAACCAAGCAAACGTTATCGTCTGCTGATGAAGGCCATGACATGTCAAAGTTACATTGACCACTGCTTCAACAAAAGCACAACATTGTTCAGACGAGCACAAAGCCCTTCATAGTTCTATCCACCATAGTCTCACAAAATCATGTGGGAAACACTTTAAAAGAAATCATAATAATACGGTAATCATACCGTGAAAAGCCGACCAAGGGGTAAAAAGAGCTATTTATATGATCTTGATGTTTTCATATCCAAATATGTTTAAATCCCAAAAGCAGAACTTTAACCCAACAGTCATTGATTCGTTTCAAATAAAATGTGCTGGATGAGAGACAAAGAAAAACACATAATCATCCCCAAAAAGAAAAGAGAGTAGGCTCTTCGGTACATACTGTGTGTTGCCTCTTTGGATTAAATCATTCTATTAAGAACTTTGATCAACAAAGTTTGAACCTAAGTGGGAGTGAAACCTTTTGTGTATCCTTGTGGCACTGAGTGTGTGTGTGTGTGCGTGTGTGTGTGTGTGTGTGTGTGTGTGTGTGTGTGTGTGTGTGTGTGTGTGTGTGTGTGTGTGTGCATGCGCTTGTATGAAATTAGAGGTTAAGTGGTTTGAGCTAAGCAGAGTAACCCTGAGGAGAGAGGAGGTCAGAATAAAAGAAAGAAGAGTATTGTCTCTGGCTGTCACCGTGAGCACCTCACTGCTTACTGGGTAACCGCCCGCTGACTGACAGCACACCAACACAGACATAATTTCTCTCTGTGTTTATGTTTTTTGTTTTGTTTAGTTTAAAAATGGGCAAAAATAGAAAAGATGAAAACAAGAGAGGGAGAGCAAAAGAACTTCCCAAAGACCTTCATGTGGGGAAAAACCAACACACACATTACATTTACCTTGGATGTCCTTTTACTTTAGGCATCATTTAAACAACACAAATGAGCAAGTTACCTAGTGCAAATGCATAAATAGCCATGTGCACACACTCGTGTTTGTCAGATCCTTCTGTTTACTCAAGTTTACCTCGTTCCCTGTGTAAACCATTAAATATCTCATCTCCATTCTGACCCCTATAACTTTTCGTTATGGCTTTTACACATGGCCAATGAACAACTTGCGGGGGCTGTATTTTGGACGGCACTGTGTTTTTACTGGGGGCCCCGGCGCTTTAATACTCACACTGCATCCCAAACCGCAACACCCCAGGAACCCAGAAGCATGCAGTTGGGCCTGAGACTAGTGACCATGGTCAGTCAAGTTCAGATGAGGTCGTACACTATAACTGGTCTGCACAGGACTCACTACGAGAGGCACAGGGTTTAAATGTGAAGTTAATAATTAGTGGTCAGCCAAAAAAGGAACTGTTTTCCATTTTCTTGTGCCAACCATCCCACTGTCTTCCTACGTTCATTAAGTTCTCACCCAAGTTTAATTTGTACATACACTCCTTCTTGCGGTGGTACCGACAGATGGAGGACAAGAAAGGTTCAAGAAGTAGGCGGACAAATGAGGAGAGTGAAGACAAATGGAGGCAGATAGTATGAAGGAAGAGAGAATATGGACGGAGGGAGCTAAAGTGAATGAGGCAGAAAGAAAGACAGCGAGTGGGAACCCAGCGGGAGGAGAGCACAGGGCGACTGTAACCAGGTTGAGACCACATCTCTCCTCCGCCTCACTTCCTTCATGAACCATTAATCAGCAAAGAGAACAAGGAAAGATCAACAAAAACAGTCCAGCAGGGACCACAGCCCACCGTACCATCGCATCACTCACTGACAAAAGCCCACAGCCTTCTCCATCCATCAAGCAACTCTATTCTCTCACTTCTAACTTACTCCCGTCGCTCCATCTATCCCTGGTTATTTCCCTCTCCCGCTCCAGATTATTATCATTCTATTTTCCTCTTGTTTTCACTCTGCAACACTGTCGTTATGGTTGATGGGTCATTCTTGAGTCCTTCATATCTTCTTGAAGTCATGACACTTCAACCTCAAAATTTTAAACTCAGTGGAGTTCTTCTGGCAGAGAGAACACCAGACATGTGGGCTCACGTCTGAGAAAGGTATACTGAAATACCTCAGACTCTCTGTAAAAAGATATGTTGCCACATCGCAAACTGTACCATAAAGGCGTGCTGCTACTAACACCTCTGTTGGCATTGAGTGAGGAACAAAATATCAAACTGTATGTTACTGTGTTATTAATGTGACTGATTCAGACTTTGACTTCAGGGCTGGAATTCCCCGTGTTGCTCAGTGGCCACCAACAAAATGTTTGCCTTGAGTGATGAACACATAAATCAAAGCATAATGACCTTCAGGAAATGTAAATCCTAACTAATATCTGCCAAAGACATAAAATATAACATGATGTGTTGCTTTTCAAATTAATATAATAGCCCAGATTAGTAATAGCCCTCTCAGTGATTTAGAGTCACCACAAAGACAGCAATGACACAAAGGGAATACTAAAAGGATTTGTGATAAGACAGTCTGTGTGTCTTTTCACACAAACGTCTGTAATACCATGAAGCTGGAGAGCCACGACGCACAGGACCTAGTTTTCTCACTGAAAGTGAGTAGCGGGGTTCAACACAGACAGCGGGAAAGAAGCTCAAACAACCGTCGGTCCAGCGGCCCGATCGACACAGACAAATTATTTGTTATCACAAGGAAAAAATTGGGACGCACTCACTGAAGGCGCTCCACAGCTCAACAGCCAATATCCTTATTGTGTTATTATTTGTATATTGCCATATATATGAGAACATAGTAGCTTTAAAATAATGTGCAAGCAAACACTCAAAATCCTTAGCTAGTTCTTCCCAGTAACCGTGTTCCTTATTAATCATGTGTAATGAGTAAGCATGTCGTGACCACACAGAAGAACACACCCACTACATGCCATCAATAAAATAATACTGTCATGCATACAGTGTGTTAGTCCATCCTTCAGATACTGTTATGCGATGGCTCAAGAACTGACATAGTGGGCAACTGACCCTACAGCAACCCCCCCAAACACCTCGTCACACAAATTGGGTTTTTCAAATTAGATTATTTTAAATATTTTGACCATTCAGAAAGGGTTGAATCATAGGTTTGCAAATTGTGTCAAACCATTTCAGAGAAGGTTCAGTGAATGGAAGTGAAAAACAAATGTTATTATTATTCCAAAGAAATTGTCAGAAAAGCCTAAATGTGATTTGGTTAAGAAGATTCTGAGGGAATGTGCAGTTTTTCCACTCTGAATGCTGTAGGCGTAGGACAAGTCTGTTGTATGTTTCTAGGCGTTTTTCAAGCTTTGTTTGAGGAGATGCCCACTGTCTCAGATTCTGAATAACTCCTGGGTTAAATCATTGTCCCATCATAACCATAGACTATATATATGAGGTCAAAATGACATCACCCATTGGTTTGTGAAAAGCGTCATTTCGTCATTTGTCATCATAAGAAAGCCGAGCTAAGTATAAGCTAACATTTTTAGGGAACCAAAATGTTCCAATTAATTTGAACGAACTAAAAGCACAATGTGAAAAGGTTCGACAATGAACAATAGACAACCTCCAGACTGGACAACACGGTGGTAACGACGTGTCTGTAACAAGATAACCACAACCTGCTTTATCGTCTATTGTACTCTTATAGGGACCATCATGCATCTCAAAACAGATTAGAGTATGTTCCATGTTAATAAATCCAAATGGATGGGATGCAAGTGTCGCTGAATGAACCGGCCGACACACACAATCTGATTTGACCTCTTACAGAACAATGTTTGTGTTCTTCTCAAAATAAAACTAAACATAGTCGAAGGACCTGCAAGCCCTCTCACCACGGAGGTTATGGCCTGTTGCTTTGTCACTGGCTAGTTAAATATGAAGGAAGGTCTCTGATACCTGATCTGCTGGAGTACAATTACGGTCCTGCATTGTTGTGATCGGAGCCAGAGTGACACATACGCGTACTGTATTAAAGGGTTAAGTTTCCAGAGAAGTGGGCAGCCAACTCACAATGCTTACACACGCACACTATTTTCCCCATTTTCCAGTTATCTGGAGCCGTATTCAATTGCCCATTTAGAAGCTGTCCTTAAGTTTGACTGACAAATAAATACACTTCCATTTTCTCATTCCTTCGCTCACAGTGCCTGCTCTGTTCGCTGACTGGTACCTTCTTCGTCCCATCCTGATGTGAACTGCTTTTTAGAGTCTGTGAGATGAAGCTGCTCCTCAGGTCAAGGAGACAGAAGACACCAGTCTGTCTCTGGGGAAGTGGACTACTGTACCAATCACTGTCATCCACGATAAGACCTGCCTGGCACACACACAAACACACCGCCGAATATGGGGAGGGGTATGATGCCCAGTACTCATGAGTGAAACTGGAAGGAAATCTGCTCCTTTGCAATTTTAAATGGAGATGTAGGAAAGCTGAAAAAAACTGCTGAAGGGAGATGAAGTAATAAGTAGATGGAGGGAACGGGAGGAGATCCTAAGAGAATGGCTGTGTTTTCTAATCCGGTGACAGTCGGGCAGAAGAAGAATGCAGGGCCACGGCCGGCCTCAAGTGCACTCAATATCTTTACTCATCCTCTGGCTTGCCCACTTAGTCCAGGAAACCCTAGATATTCACTTCAATAGCAGGGGAAAAGACTTGAGACATGACAGCGTACATATTTTTGTGTGTATGTCTTTGCGTGGGTTGGTGGTTTTGTGTGTGTGTGTGTGTGTGTGTGTGTGTGTGTGTGTGTGTGTATGTGTGTGTGTGTGTGTGCGTGTAGTGATTAAGATAGTTTCTGTTTACAGCCCGCTGCAGTAGTCTATAAACTGTGAGAGGAAGACAGGCTAGCTACACAGCACAGTGACAGTAACAACTAATCATTACAGTCAATCTATAAATAATAATAATATACAGTATATACCTGCCTACTCAAGAGCGTAATTTTCATTTCAGCTTTGGCCAAAACATTTACTGGCTTAAGCAACTGCAATTATAGTCCTAACCAACAAGAACAAGTACACTCTAATGGTGCAATATACATGTTATAAATAAATGACTCTATAAAGGATGTTACCATATTCATATAGAAAGGTTTTAAAAGAAGTACATTTCTGGGTGTGATATTAGGCACAAACTGCGCTGGAAATCTCATAAGATATGTGAGAGCAAAGTTGGCAAGGAGCTTTGTAGTTGTGGGAAAAACAAGGCACATCATAAATAAAGCATTACACACTTTGTGTAGTTCACTTGTAATGACTGTGAACAAAAACACATTGCACTCATTATGCATACTACAAAAAGGAGCCATGAGGATAGCTAGTAATGTCGGATACCGCAAAAATACTAACACGCTGTATTCAAAGTCACACGCTTTGAAGTTCATGGTTCTGGTAAGATTTAAGACTGCACAAATGATGTGGGGA
Organism: Liparis tanakae; assembly: GCA_036178185.1. Taxonomy (NCBI): domain Eukaryota; kingdom Metazoa; phylum Chordata; class Actinopteri; order Perciformes; family Liparidae; genus Liparis; species Liparis tanakae. The sequence continues at coordinate 10,514,257 of CM070097.1, forward strand.
AAAAAGCAATTAATATTAATATGGCAACAAAAACATAAAATAAATTGGAAGGCCATCTTCGCACTGTGAGAAAATAATAAGCATCTCATAATTATGACTAGGCACCTCACTATTATGACTTAACATTTTATAATTGTGACTAGGCAACTGATTATTAATGACTTAACATTTTATAATTATGACTAGGCACCTCATTATTATGACTGGATCCTAATTGGGTTCTCACAGTGGCGAAAATTGCATTCCATATTAAGGGGGTTATAACCTAATTTTAAAAAAGAGTGTGTGTTCATATTAGTAGGTAGAGCATGTGTTTATCAATGTGTGGAGTAAAGTTCTGGAACGGGTTGCGACAATGGTCTGCTAAAACAAACATCATTTGTCTCACTTGTGACCGAAGAGATGTAGAATTTGCGGAGTGAACCGTGGGTTGGAGAGCCCTGTCTCCATTCCCTCGTTTGGTATGTAACACTTGTAATATTGCACAGCAGCAGAAGTCAAACGACATGCTTCAGCCCGAGGCTTTGCTGTGTTTCTGAGACATGTGTGACCTCTAAACAGACCAACCAATTGAAAAGAAGTCCTTATAGCCTACAATACTAAAAACACAAATACTAGTAAAATAAATAGTAGCAAGATAATTTAAGTCATGACAAGAAAGGTATCATGTTACTGTTTTTGCAACAATCCAGATAAGTGACCAGTTGATTCAAGTACATATGTAAACTCATCATGTGCAAGAACTGTGCAAAGAAAGAAATCCCTCCTGGTCTAGTCATGGATATACACCTATGACACACAAACATTTCTTTACATGACATTTCAGTCGGCACTCAAACAAAAACCTGGACACATAGAAGAAACCACCCACTACAAACAACTATTCCTTCCAGTATGATGTATTCTGCTAGCTGCAAGGGCCCAAATTCCTTGCACATGTAAGGAAAATGAGGCCTAATTTTAGACCAAATTGCTTCCTGTAATGATGAGTTGGCCGTTCTCAACTGCCTAACACAAAGACATCTAAAGTTTTAAATTATCGGTTCCAAGTCTAGAGTGATGGAGAAAAATGCTAAATGCTACCCGCGCCACACACCTCCATCACCCTATGTCCAACCCGCCTCCATCCCTAACAGCAGTGATAAAATCATTAGAGCCACAGAGTTTAGAAACTTCAAAGATGAGGAGGAAAAAGCTGCCAACATTCTCCAGCCAGCCTTCCGACCAGCAGACACTCCCACATGTATCAGCTCTGGTGGACGACAGGAGCCAACCAATAGAAACTGTATCCACCCACCATAATGTCCATCAGAGATACAGAAAAAGAAAGAAACCATGACAAAATCCAGAATTGTGTACACCTGCAGAGGTTGTAATGACCTCTGTCATGGAAGTATCTGTGCATGTAAGTCTGTGCACATTGATCCTCATCACAGTAGACGTGCCAGAAGTTGGACCAACAGCTACTTTTCTGTGTTAGTGTAGGAGTACTGACCTCTGTCTGCAGAGTGTTGGCCCGTTGTTCCTTGGCGCTCAGCGACTCCTTTAGCACCTCGATGTGTTGCTTGCAGTCGGAGTTCTGATTGGTCAGGGTTTCTAGTTTGGTCTGGAGAGCCTGCATCTCGGACTCTTTCCTGTTCAGCTCCTGCTTCTGCTGCTCAATCTGATAATCACAAACAAGAACAGATTTGTTATGAAAACATTTTCGTCCACATTAAGTCACACTGAACAAAAACTTTCAAAGTGAGAGTTTTTTTTCCCCGAGCAAACCCATGCAGGCCCACAAACCAAATACACACCAAGTTTGTATCCCTGAAAGGGATAATGTTCCCCACACTTTGTTCTCTATGAACAGGACTTTCAGAACAAGCCTTTTAAAACACTTAAACATGCTGTTTAATATAGAAGTGGGCAATATGCACTAAATTGATCGTAAAAGTCGTTATTCAAAATCACAGTGAAAAAGATATATATAGAATTCAAATTGTTTTACTTTACGAAGAGAAAAAAGAAAAGCTGAAATATGTCGGTAAAATTAACTTTTTCCTTTCAATTGTAATTGGAAAACTATAATATCTTAATATATAATTGTGGGATGATACATTTGTAAGGCCCTGTTCTGTGTCTCCTCTGTGTCTCCTCTGTCTCCTTGATTGTTTAATTACCCGCACCTGCCCTCAGCCACTCTCGTCTCGTTAGTCTCATGTCGTACACCTGTGTTTCCGCCCCTATATATTGTGCCAGTCTTTCCCTTGTCTCTTGCTGGGCTGTTGTCTTTTGCCTGTAATCCTGTCTTTCCTGTTGCTAGTGTGTATTCCCGACCCTGCTTCCCTGCCCTGACGCCCAATTCTCTGCATGCCCCCTTTTGGACTTTTAGCTCTTTTAAAAAAATGTGTGCCTCATTAAAAAGAGTGTTTTGTTATCCACACCAAGTCCTCTCCTATTTCTCTACACATGAGCTCTTGCCCCTCGCTCCCCGCGGTGCGACCCGTGACAAAATGTGCTTGTATAAATTATATATTATAATATTGCATTATCACCCAGCCCTACATTATAAGTCCTCGGGGGTCTGTGGCCTACTGCTTTAAGTATACACCAAGTCAAACAGCCAAAAGGTGAGAATACATGCAGCCAGACAGATTTGTTTAAGATAGGCCTTATAGAACAGAACAAAACAAACATAATAAAATCCAATGCATTAGTAGAGGGAGGTTTCTGTGCTAGCAAGTTGCAGAAGATTGTCATCTGTCAACTGGTGCCAAAAATGCAAAAAGCTGATTGGAAGAGAGATTTCTCTAATGTTGTGATCAGGGTTCAACTCATAACGAGGGAATTATGACTGGACAAGAGATTGGCCAATCATCCCTCTGATAAATAAAGAACCTGGGAGAAAAAAGGAGAAACTGGGGACAGAATAAAAGAACACAGCAGCCAGAAGGTGACTCAGTTGGGGGAGACTGGTGAGAGGATAGTAAGACAGGGACACAAGGAAGTAGGAAATAGTGTGGAAGGGACAAAAAAGGAGAGCGGCTAATGAGCGGGGTACTTCTGCTTGTTCTGTGATCCAGGGCTGTTGGTTGCTGAGGCGGAAGGAGGTTCTGATGGAAGACAGACATGGGGACAAGGTCTGCTTCTACAGAGACACAAAGACAGAAAGCCACTAAACTACAGCTGGGGAACTGGCTGCATGCTCCTCCACACTGAACTGCTCAACCACTCTGATGAGTCAGAACGTTACACTTGATCAAGTCCTGCTGGGAAAGATAATCTGGATATAAATTTCATAACTTGGTCACACTTGCACCAATGTTCATGTTCGCAGGAGCCACTTTCTGGTGTTTGAGTGAATCAAAGCCCACAGAGGAAACCAGAGAGGACAGGGATGCGGTCCTCTCTGGTTTCTCTTATCACAGTTTCACCTCAACACCAGTCGCCTCCGCTGCTGAAAGACCAAGACCCTAAACACTTCAAGGATATAGAATGAATCTGCGTGACTGCGCATGGTGTTCCTCTGTCACGTAGAAAGACGAGACAAGGAAGAGCGAGCCGGTGGCATGATTGTGATGTGTATCATCCCAGGTCAAGGCGGGTGAGGAGAGAGCTGTTTCCTCTGTCGCTGTAAGCTCACATTCATCTGTCAGGGCCCCATTCATGAAAACATCTCTTTTATGATTGCATCAAGAACTTCCCCGACGCAATGACAAATGGGCCATACAAAGAGCACCATTAATAAACAAAAGAGACACATTTTCACATGGAGCTCTAGTCACGAGCCTCAGCCATGATGGACACTGCGAGAAACTCTGTAAAACTTGAATCTGCATTTTTAAATATGGCTTTTGTAGATATGTTCATGTGCCTATTCAATTGTGTGCAGGTCAGTCCGGGGCACGGCTGGGTCTCAATGAATAAACCATACAGGCTGGAATAGAGACATATTAGTCGGGCCTTTCTAAAGGTCTTCCTGCCAGCTGAAGGTAGTAAACAGACACGGTGCCCTGTAAGCCGATCGGGCCTGAGCTTGTTCACTCAGAACAGTGAGCTGTCACAGATAGGGGAGCAGTACAATGCTTGGTCATCACACAGGTAAGGTAGGTAAGACACACACATAGTTCATGGGAAATAAGGAGGAAACAAGAAACCTCCCTCTGAATATAAAAAACCCCGATATATTTAAGTGCAGGAGTTCTTGGTATCATGCAACACGGGGGGGGAAAGCCTCTAAAAAGCAGCCAAAAGAAAAAATATCAAGATTTCACCACACTCATGCTTGCTTTTCCATGAGCATGCAATGGCGACATGCAACACGCACACAAGAGGTTCTCACGCGGTCATAACTGATGTTTCAAGACACGCATCGCTCGAGTAATGCAGTTTGAAGTTATCTCAGGTGGCGTGCAGAGACGTTCTACCTTAGTCTTCATGAATTTAGAATGGCTCTTGTAGACCTCCACCTGCCTCAGTTCATCCTGCCTGTCGTCAGGGTTCAACAGGCCACTGGTCTTTAACATCTGGACCTCATCTTCCAAGTCTCTGATGTTCCTCTCCAGGGAAGACATCTTGGTGTCCTGCACCAGCAACAGTAGGCAGGCAAAGAGTCAGCCAAGACCTCGTCTCGCATAGCCAGACCTCTCTCCACAGCGCACATGTAATCATTCTGGTATCAGAAGAAAGACGCTCTGGTTTGTTTATATTTCTTTAACCCAATCACAATCTTGGGCAGCGGTAAGCACAGGATGCAGCAGCAGCGGAAGGAGAAGCGCTAAAGGCCAGCTAAAATAGGGGCCTACACTATGAGTGTCAGACGAGCAAAGATCTGACTCTGGCTATTCGGCTCTTAACTTGTATAGGGGCTTACCTGTCTCGGATATCATTGATCTATCCATCAACGTATCCCTCTAAGATGTCATGCAAAAAAGTACAAATACAGAAAGTGAGCAGGTTAACGACTAAACTAGGTAGAAGTGTTGCATATTTTCAGACAGCCTCTCCAAAAAGACTTTCATAGTGCGTTACAGAAATAGCTGTGTAAATAATATTTTATGGTAGCTCAAGGTTTATGTATAAAGCCTGGCTCCAATGTTACACTCAGTTATTAAACAGTGATTCAGCACATTCACAGAAGAACATGTAGCGTTCAGTATCGAGATCATAACTACTTATTTCTGACTAGAATGTCGGTTAAAATGGGGAAAATGTCAAGGCAGGCAATTGTGTGCAGCCAAGATGTATCTATGAGGGAATGAAAGGGTCTGTCATGGACATGTCCTAAGGTTGTTTAGCTGCATGGGTTCAGACGAACGTTAAATGCTAAACCTTGGAAGAGAAGAGACAGGTAATTGAATAAATGGAAGCAGATTGTATGATGCCATCAGAATAAACCACAGGCAACATATACAGTAAGCATCTGACCTCTTTTACATCCTCTGACAACAGCCCTGCCTAGCACCAGTGCTGCATACCATCCTAAACCAACACAAGTAGCCCCGGCCTTCACACAATACCAAAATGAGTACACACAGAATATGCTTTTCAATCATTTACATTGCTTTATGTTGATTTCAGATTTTTAAACGTTGCTCTGTGTTTATTATCGGATAGCTATCTGTTCCTGTTTCAGAGCACAAAGAAAAAAAACATCTCCGAAAAGAAACAAAGCAAATCCAAAGAAAATACAGAGAGTAATATCAAAAGCAAAATTCAGTACAATAATATGTATGAAAGGCTGTGCTTCCAAAGCACTGAAACATTAACCACTGTACATGATGGCACTGCATTCCAACCAAGGAAGATATTATGATAGGGAAAATACAAATACTGTATAGTTGTAGCCCATGTTGAGTTGACAGAAGGATTAAGAGGTGAGCACTCATCACTGTACCTGCCAGATAACATCAGGATCAAAACAGAAAGGGGGGTTGGTGTTCTGTAATCACAAAACGGAAACATACACAACTTAGAACAAACTATTACACACACACACACACACACACACACACACACACACCCACACACAGGCACAGCACAAAAAACACCAGATTGTGCACGAACACCCAACTACGTCAACAGAGGACAGTTTCACATCCACGCTGCAGGAACATATGTCATACTGTCATCAAATTCCCCACAGGAAGGCTGTTACTGTATCTTTCTCAGCCTCTTTCTTCCTCTCCCCCTTCATATGATTCATCCTTCTGGCAAAGTTTGTTTTGACTATGTAATTATTGCAGTCAGATTATCTCATTTGCAACAATGTGAGCATCCAAGCACATGTGCAGCCTGTTAATAAGCGGACAAATCACAACGTATGTGTGAGAAATAGTTGTGGTTTGGCTGTAAAGAAACCACTTTCAGAACAAGTGTTCGCTGAATGAACACTATATGCATGTGTGTGCAGGGGGGGCTGTGCATGCATGTGGAGTCAACGGCATTTTTCACAGCACCAATGCCTTCAAAGGGCTAAGATGAGAGTGAAAGCTTCCATATGTGACATTTGAAACAAATTGAATAAGTGCTCAACTCTGCACGAGCCAGTAATGGCCTTTCCATAGGCATGGCCGTCCTGCTATTGGCAACAATAAGACCAATGTTTTTAGATTGTTTGTGCATGTAAGTTTGTGTCTAAGAGTATAAACCAAGCCCAAACCGCTACTTCTGTTCACATTTCAGCAGTGCACATCTATAAGTAACAGTTTGTTGGTATGAAGCTGATGCTGCGACTGAAACGCAAACTACACACAACACTTTATATCTTATCGACACCTAACGCTGCTTAAACTCGCTGATATCATACACACTCGTCCCGTAGCACAATGTTAAGGAAAGTGTTGCGTTTGTTTGCCTTTGTTGAGTCCAGAGCCACTTGAGTTCCTACCTTCATATCAATGACCGTCTGTAGAGCCCTGGTTTTGGCCGGATCGGCCTGCAGCTGGTTCCTGCGATGGAGCTCCTGGGGAGGGACCCGGTAAAAATAAGCCTGGCGGCTCATCATCTTTAGCACCTTCTCACACCTTCAGAGCCACTAAAAAAGACGATCAGTCTGACTAGTTTCAGTCTCTATTGCTCCTAAAAATGCTGGTATCCTCTACTATACATCCTTAACAAGTCAGTTTTTTTTTTAAAAAAACATCCCATAATCTTTAAACTGGACCCTGTTTGATGCTCTCCCGAGGACGTCTTTTCATCTTTAACAGCAGGTGGTATGTTCTCTGCTCTTATTCCCGTCGCTCTATCCGTTTGTTAGCAGGAGGGAGACGCTCTCGCCGATAGATCATGAGAATCTGTCTCTTTCGCTCTTTCAGTCTTCATCTCTCATCTCTCATCTGTTAACTCTGTCTCTCTCGCAGATGTCTCTGGCAGGCTAAAGCTCTTGCTTAGCAACACTTTGTACCAGCACATGCGCGACACTTCTTCTATCAATAATTAATGGCAGTTCTGACCTCAACTATGCCCACACACAAACACACACACACACACACACACACACACACACACACACAAGCAAATGGGCACACAGCAGGTGGACAAAATACTTGTTGAGTATTATGATGAGTCCATTTTGGGATTCAAATACCCAGCAATAAATAGAAAGCATTTTCAAATATCACAGTATTTAAAACCTGCATTGACCATCTCATCATCGTCTATTTGTAAATTATTAGAAGGTGACTTATAAATATATAAAAAAAATACAATATCACCATTTCAAACGTCTTTAAAATAACCAAAGATCCAAAACAACACCACTTCTCTAAAAGTGTCACAGCTAACAATGGAGGGAACATGCAAGCCACATTAGGCACACGTGAATGCGCCAATGCAACATCTATCCATCGCAACACAGCCGTCGTTGCTGCTGCTGAGCTTCAACCAGACGACTGAGGGCTCTGACGCTAGTCTCAAGGGGAAGATATGTGCTAGCACAGCAGCTAGCACATATATAACATAACATACACTTTAACTTAAACACACGTCACTTGAAACATACACTTAGACAATTTTAACGTTATTTGTTGTCCAAGCACTTTATCTTTATCTTTATCTTATACTTAAGTTTATACACACATTGCACTGTTACTGTCGCGTTGATTGTTGTTTGTCATGTCTAATGTTGCATCTTCCTCCAAAAAAAATGCTCATTTGTGTAAACATTCCTGGCAATAAACGGTTTCTGATTCTGATTCTGATGTGCGGTCATGTGTGAGGTAAGAGTAAAGAAACATGAACTATCAACTGGGTCGTATCCTGAAGTCCGACGGTATCGCACTGACTGAGGTGGACATGTCTTAAGCTATATTTAACCAGGGAGGGCTAGCAAAGACCAACGTTCTCTTCTTCATGAATGCTGTGTTCACGGTCACACAGCCACACGTGTTCACACCCAGAAGCCGCCCATCACAACCACCGTCTGATCTGCTGGCCACCAAGCGGCTCCACTGGAGCGGTTGGGGGTTAGGCGCAACTCAGTTGTGGTGATGAGGGAGTGGCCTTTGCTCAAAGGCACCTCGGTGCTGGCAAACGCTGCTCTTTCAATCCCCATCCAGATTTATCTTTATTGAACAACTGGCATGCGACTCAAAGGCTCTTTAAAGCTTCAGGCTGCCACCTCCAGCTCCACAGAGGATTAACAGCGAGATCATTTCATTTATTTGTACACAGCTATAGTGTATACTGTGTTACATTCAAACTAAATAAGTCATCATAGACATAGTTGCAAGGGACAGAATATAGGCTTCATAAGGAATAAATAAATACTTCTCCGCACTAGTAGCTGGGAGAAAAATACAGGGAGAGGCAACAGGTTGTCATGGGAACAGAGAGAGGCAACCGGTTGCTCCTATTATTCCCAGTTTTCCCAGTGAGTTGAAATGAGAGAAGACAAGGGCCTTATCGTCTTGTCCATGTCAGTTGTGGATAAGGAGGGATTACTGCTGTCAGAGCATGCCTGCCACAGACCGGTATGCCCACTGCTGCCACGATTCTAATCTCCTGCTGGCCATATGTGTATTAATGTGTCTCTGTGAGAGTCTGTTCGTTTGTGAACATTTATTTATCTGTCCCCTGGAGAGAGAGTGTGGATTAACTCCTTATCATCACCGGTTCGAAGTACAATAAGGGAAATTAAGTCATGCAAGAGAGCATGTCATCAAAGACGGTCTTCTCTGCTCCACATGTGTCAGAGGACCAAGCATATGGAATGAATAGGATCAAACGTAACACTTTAGCAATAAGTGCCGGCATCCTGAATAAAGGATACGGTCAAAAGGTTCAATTCTAGCCTGAAGGCAATGGTGTCATATATGCCATGCGCAATCGAGAACATGAACCGATTCTACATAGAAACACACGCACACACATGCACACACACACACACACACATTCATCAATCACATTCCCATCCCTTCTCCATCAGTGAGAGAAAAAAGAAACACATTCGCTTGACACAAATGTGAAAATGTGTCCGCCTATCAGCTCAAAGGCTTGAAAGAGCAGTTTGTAAAAGACATAGAAAAAACAAGAGGGAAAGCTTTTTCTGATAAAGAGGGAGGAGGTGAGGAGAAAGTATGAGGGGTGTAGTTGTGTGTAGTTGTGTGTGTGTTCTCCCTTATTAATGTGCAGTGTTCTTATTATGTTAGCTGCAATGCTGAAATAAGCCAAACAACAATGGAGCATTAAAAAGTCTGACCCGGGATTGGCTTTTCACCGATTAACATAACTACAACTGATAGCATATTGGGAAATAGTGGGAAATATTGATGGACAGACAAATAAACTGGTGGAAAGTGAGAAAAAAGAAAAAGCAGCAAAGAGATTACAAAAAAAGACTCATTTGCTGACATGACCTTCAAATTCACTCAATAAGCTGGCACTAGCCAGTTTTAAACACTTATATTTCTGTAGTGTTATTAGTGTTTAAGAGAGGATGCGGGGGAAAACACAGAGGGACTGCCAAAAAGTAAGTCACACTACAGAAAAAACATGGGAGCCATAAGTACTTTGCCCTTAAGTTCCCAACGCTAGAGCAATGCCACATAAGTGGTCCCGCTCCAACTCTGAATAGAGTTAGATCCCCCCGCTGTCTGTGGAGGTCTCCATACAGTGGGACCGAACTCCATCCCCCAAGGACCATGTGAAATCTGCAGTACGATAAGTATGAAAGTCAATATGCCATCTCCAAGTAAAAATCTCACAGTTAGATCGTGCATGTGTGTGTGCACGTCCTTGGCAGCAAATCAGGGTTGTGCAGGAACAGACAAGTGGTGAGGCTGTTATTATTGGGTCCACCGGGACCTGGCGGCTGGGGAGAGACGATTAGGCCCAGATTTATGCCTCTCAGCGTGTTTGTGTGTGTGTGTGTGTGTGTGTGTGTGTGTGTGTGTGTGTGTGTGTGTGTGCGCGCATGTGTGTGTGTGTGCGTGTGTGTGTGTGTGCGTGCACATAACTTAGGTCCACAGTTCAATTCTAATAGAATACTGCCACTTTGTGGACATTGCTGGTACTGCAAATATGTCTAAGTAAATAGGTTTTTTGAGCAGTTTGCATCATACAAACCTACAGGTTCAAATATTTTTACACGCATCTAAACAGCTTTACAGAAATTAAATACTATAAACACAGATTTAAGTTGATCAGTTTTTTTGGAAGCGGCAAAGAGTTACAGACAACCCTGTGCCAAACCCTCAGCCATGTTTGAAGGATAAATAAAAGCAGAGGTGAACTGAAAATGGAGGCATTTATTATCCCAGCCCAAGCTAAACAAGCTGGGTCATTTAAAGGAGAGTAATGGGCACGGTAATGAAAGGCAGTTGGGCTGGTTTCCTTTGGAGCTAATCAAAAGAGCCAAGAGAAGTGCCCCCTAATAGAGGCAATAGCTGCTCTAGCATCATTGGCTTGCCTTCACTAACCATGACAAGTGCAAGCATAGGTCTATATTATGTTTAAACAAAGGCAAGAGGCCTTCCTCGGAATTAGGCTACTCCTTACAGTTAAACGAGTGCAGAGAAACCCTTCAAATTGATCTGAATTCAGTCCAACCTTTAACACTCGAATTCCATACAAACTAAATCCACATCAAACTTTCAGACACATTCACTATTCTTCACCACAATATAAACTAGATTTTGGAAATCCAAATTGGAATGATTTCAACACATACATGTTGTAAGTGTCTGACATTGTCTTTTCACGACAATCCAATGAGTAACAGGTCTGTTATAAGGAACTATTCTGATTCAATACAATGATTTTAGGACTGGCATCATATTAGTATTAACCTGTTATACAATTTAAATGTTTTATTCCACTTGTTAACCCTTTTTAAATCTCACCATGTGTCAATTGGCACAAATAAAATAGCATATTATGAAGATTAATATCTACAAATCAGTTTATTTCACTTGAAAGCAGGCTCTTAGTTTCCCTTAAAACTTGTTCTTGAATCAACTGCTAAACTTAAGCAATAATCAGTACAACTCTCTCTCACACACACATCTCTCTCACACACATATATATATGTATGTATATAATAATATAATAATAATATATATATATATATATATATATATATATATATATATATACACACACATATACATATACACACATATATACATATATTTGTATACATATGTGTGTATATGTATGTGTATGTATATATATATATATATATATATATATATATATATATATATATATATATATACACACACAGATTCCATCACACCATCTCCACCTGAGAGGAGAGGCCAGAAAGAGATGATGGAAAAAAACGAAAGAAAAACAATCGCCTCTCTTTTCAATCAGGGCGGTCAGAGTGTTTTCCCTCATTAATCATACATTAATATTCAGACAAACACAGCTTGTTTTTTTACCTTGGAAAAACACTCCTTTCTCCCATCTCTCTCTCTCTCTCTCTCTCTCACCTCTTAGACCAACTCACTCCCTCCTCCTCCATTGCACCCACAGTATGTTAAGCTGTCAAGAATTAAAAATAGCACAGCACACAGAGTGTGTGTGAATAGGTACTCACCTCTTATCCACACAGCATGGTTAAAGCTTTTACGCACACGTACACACACACGCACACGCATACACACATTGGGCGGAAACACCCATGCTCCCTTCTGAAAAAATCATAACAGTGACCAAACACCCGGCTCGGGTGGATTTCCCATCAGCCACCGGCAGCCCGGCGTGGGAGTGTCCTTGCTAAGCCTACAGGCCCCAGATGTGCACGCATACTCACATACACACATATGATACACGACCACACACACACACGCAACCACTGTAACTGGGCACAGCAGACAAACAACATAGACGGAAAAAACTGAACATAATTAGAACAAACGATAGCAGAGCCATGCACAAACATGCAACACACACAAATAGACATGCACACACGCACACACACACGCACACACGCACGCAGACAGAGAGAGAGGTGGGGAAATTAAAGGCTAAGAAGATTTAGGATTTAAAAATAAGCAAGGCAGGAATGAGGAACACAGAGCCGCGGCTAGCCCTCCTGGTAGAGGATATAGACACTCTGTACTACAATCCAGTTTTCAAATTTTCATTCAAATAAAACATTTAATTGAGAAAGAGAACAAAAAGAAGAACGTGTATGGTATAAGCGTGCCATAACAGATTTGGTTTCTCTTGTATTCAACTTTTTGTATGGGCTTCTATCATTTTTTCTCCTTATTGAATTATCTTTTAATCTTTTTAATGAGCTTAATGCATTCCACATGCGGTAGAATAACTGCCAAAGGCTATGCTCAACACAACAAAAGTAGCATAAAAGTAACTGCCATATGAGCATGTGCATATCAAGGAACACACAAAGACACACACACACACACACACACACAGGTAGGTAAAACTGCATGGCTGGACACAGAGCTCTCCGTGTGTTAATCTGGCCCATTGATAAGACCTGCTGAGCTGCTTTCTACTCACCACTTTACATAACACACACACACACACACACACAGAGCGAGACAGACACTCACACACACACACACACACTCACTCACACACACACACACAGACACCGACACAGAGACTTGTTCAGCCATCATGCACTTGACGGTGTGATGGTAAGTATTTTTCAGCATTGAAGTTATTTGTGTAAAAAATAGTAAAATGTGAAAGATATTGTTTTGTATCGTCAAAACAGGCATTAAGATTGTGTTTTATGATTTGCAATATAACACAACTAATAACTCTTGACATACAACTCGTATACATCGCCATTCACCTCCTGCAGCCCTCAAAAGTATGAGGTAGCATAACCCACCTCTCTCACGTGCGTGTTCTCCAGCTGCACCTCGGCCTCCTGCGCCGCCATAGTTAGGATCCCTGTCCTCTGTCCTCGCCCCCATTGTCCCTGTCCCTGACCTTGACCTTGACCTTGACCTTGACCGTGACCCTGGCCCTGGCCCTGAAGCATCTCCAGAAGCCTCTGGACGCTCTCGTCCCGGGCTCCCAGAGTCTGTTTCTGAGAATCAATTCTCATCTCCATCTCTTCCATGGTCTTCCTCAGCAGGAACAGCTCCTTGGCCTGTCGCTCGTGCTCCGACTGAAGCAGGAAGAAATTCTCATCTGATGGATCCAGAGTGGGAGGCGAGGAGAAGCCGTCACACCCCAGCACCTGGCAGGGGCCGCAGGGTCGGAGAGAACTCGAGCTGAGTGCTACCAGCGGACCCTGGCTAGGAGTGTAGAAGGCCTGATCTGAGCTGTTTCTGGGCCCAGGCTGAAGGGTGTTGGCAGGGCTGATTCTCTGTGCAGCTACTGCAGTGTTGCAGCCATAACCAGGGCTGTGGATGATGACGTCAGCTTCCTGTTGCCTGGGATTGTAGGTGTTGGATGGGCTGGCTCTCGGGCTATTCTTCGGCTCAAGACCTTGCAGGTTGCTGGAGCTTTGTCTGGGGCTGGGCCCAGGGCTGAGCCCCCCTCTGTGGTCCTGCTCTGGATGGAGTTCTCGGTAGGAGCCAGAGCGCCCTTGCTGTCGCTGTTGCTGCAAGCGACTGTTCATCTCCCTGTGAGCCCTCAGCTCCTCCTGAAGCTCCTGAACTGTCAATGGAAGCTGCTACAAAGAAAGACAGATCAAGTGCCCATTCATTCAATTAGTACACAAATGCATTTAAAATCCGTACATGATGACACATTCATATACAAAATATACATTGGGTTACAGAAAACAGACCTTGGTTCTTCTTATATCCCCAGGCTGCAGCAGGGAGATGTAACATAAGAAAGACATGCACATGCATAAAGCCAAAATAAAAAGAAGATTACATATATAAACCCTAAATATCAAACCATTATGTAGATTACTTCAACATGTTGGGTGATCGTTCCATGCTTTTGCCACTAGAGGGGGTCATTTCTCTTAGAAACACAGAGAGAACACATAGATTCCAGAATGGAGGTTAAACGACTTGGGTTTGTTCAGAGGAGGAGAATATGGGTGAAAAGACAGGATGAAGAGGGATGTTTGTGATGTATAAAAACAAAGTTTTTCTCAAATTTCCTCAAAGAGAATTAGAGCAACAGTTACCGGACCAAATGCAATGAGGCTTATGGAGCCCAATAATACCACTCACTAATCAATTGATAAATAAACTATCAAATTTATAATTAATCAAGAATGCAATTAGGACATTTGCAGGTGGGAAAACTGATAGAATAATCCAAAAGTGCAGCCCTAATAAATAAATAAATAATTACCTGTCACGCAGCATGGTGTGACATTTAAAACCTTGTTAGATCGATGTCGTTAATTACTTTTATTGGTTCAAACAATGTCTGCACCATGTGCTGAAGAGGCACCGATGTAATTACTGATTTATGTGTCAACACATGTATCACTTGGACACAAATGGGCATCAACAGAGTGATGCTGGGGACATTGCATTTCTCAGTATTCCTGCTTTTGCCGCATGTCGCAGTGGAAAATTATACAAAATCCAACATGCTGCTTTACATGTACAGCTTGCAGCTCGTCTGACTGGCAAAAAAATAATGAATTCTGAGCTTCAAATCAAGGACACAGAGCATCCTTGATGGTTGACTGAGCAGGGTAAGAAAAGTCTGCAAAGAAACCAGACACAAAGAAACCAGACACAAGGAAACAGAAACACGCACAAAGACAGCCTCTTCTTCCACAGTATGGCTATGTAAGATATATTGGCACAACTCTAATTGGAAGTTTATTTACTAATCTTTTCATCTGTCCGAATATATTACACATTTTTCCTCAATGCTTCTTACTCCTCTACTCGAGTCCAGAAGGTGAGGAGCGCCAAGGACACCGAGTTGAGACGTAGGAGGGAGGTGAGGGTGAACATGGATAATCAATGCAACAACACAGACCTGAATATCAAGTCAGTGGGTGGACAATCCTCCACACAAACACACACAGCCAAGACTGTAGACACAAACACATATGTACAAGCATACACACACACACACACACACACACACAAACGCACGCACACACGGCAAACAAACAGATGGTTCAGGGACATCTCTGGTCATTGCAGCTGAGAGAAAAGGTTACATTCCTTATGCTAATTACAAAGTGTTCTTGTCAGACTGAAATCTTCCCAGTGAGTCTCAAGGGGCAAAACACAGGGGGAAGGAGAAGGAGTGATCATCTGAAAGGGGAAAAGGCAGATGGAGGTGATAAGGGAGAGCTAAGTGACAGAAGATAAAAGTTTGAATAGCATCTTCTGTATGAGATATAGCTTTTGCTTTTTTAAACTGAACAAAAAAATGAAATAAACTGGGCTTGAATTTGATTTTATGTGTTTGGAAACATTCTGAGAGAACATTAAGGTTTAAGATGAGGCACAATGGGTTACTCACAATTCAATGAGTGATTATTGTTGCCAAGAAAGTCCTGATCATTATCAGCTGGAACTGCACTATCGCTAGATGTGTTTGTTTGCAGGACAGGGGGAAGTAAGAGAGTCAATATTATAATGTTATAATAATTACGTGGTGTAGATATAAGAGCTATGGAAAACCGGCTTAATTGGTTTGAGTAACAACACAGCTAAATGTTTAAATGGGTTATCTGATGCCAGTTTTGATACAATTAATACAATGAACTCATTCTGATTTCCGCTGCCTACAATGTGTTCTCTACACCTTCACGTTCATTCTTGTGTCCATTCTGGGAGAGACCAATGAGCCGACACATGGGGGGGGGGGAGTAAAGCGCTCGTTGAATGGGCACTTGGCCTGGAGGAGCAGAGCTGAGACCAACACATCCATCTAGCACAGCCAGGGCCAAGTGACCGCAGACACACAGAGACTGGAACATTGACCGTCTTGCTCTATTTAATGCTCCAGTGGCAAAGACATGCAATGTCCATAAAGCCTGAACTCTAAACTGAACTAAGCGTCTTTGTGAACCTAGAAAACCCTATAGAAGTTTAAATTATTATTATTATTATGAACTGAAGTCCCTCTGGCATTTTGTGGGTGGTAAAAGAAGTGTGTGTAATTTGTTGTGTACCTGCTTGTTCTCTTCCAGAAGATGCAAATGCATATCTTTGTGCACTTTTAGCATACAATTCTGCTTGTTAGGAAATATTTTGAGAAAGATGTATACATTTTAACTCTTTAAAGCTGCATAACAATTACTTTTGAAATTACTAGTGAAAACAGATATTCTGTATTCATTTTCAAACGTTCTGTTATTATTATGTTAAAATCACAGGAAGTGTGTGGGTGTCACAGAGTCTTCCCACTGTATGACAATGCGAGGTGGAAAACAAGCTATAAATACGAAAGCAGTGGTAGCTCCTTGGTTACAAGAGGGAGGAGTCAGATGAAAGAGGTTAAATGTTTGTATAATTGCGTGAGAGATGAAGACCAAGAGTGATCAATAAGCAACTCAACAATACACACACAAGCTGCATAGTGCAAAAGAGGATGACATATATATCAAGAGAAACAAGCATATCTTTCCAGACACAAGAGGAAGTGAAATCCCACAAAAACAAAACGAGACACAGAAGGTCGGTGAGATAAAAAAGAGAAGCGAGAAAGGTAAACAAAGAACAGATGTACAGTAGCTAAGCGGTGAGACAGACAGGTGGGTAATGCCTCCGACTAAGTGGGACAGGCTCCAGGGAGAGGTGGCAAAGGACAGACTGGTCACCATCCCTTCAGGAGAAGCTGTGAGCTTTTTAAAAATCTGACTAAGCCTGA
Source organism: Liparis tanakae (assembly GCA_036178185.1). NCBI lineage: Eukaryota > Metazoa > Chordata > Actinopteri > Perciformes > Liparidae > Liparis > Liparis tanakae. Next base: position 10,531,483 of record CM070097.1, read on the forward strand.
TGAATCGCTGCCACTAGTGCACGTTCCCTTGGAAACACAGGCAGCACTGAGCCCGGCGAGCATCTTGACAAATGAACTGCGCAGAAGCATTTATAAGCAACCTTGAAGACAGGGGAACAAAGGTATGATGTGAGAGGATGTACAGAAGACATGGGCCAGTCAACTACATTGACTGAATGTGACGAGTGAGGAGACACTTTTTTTTTTTTTGCTTCAAAATGAGATTTCCACCATTTGAAAATGTTATCTTTTTTGCAGATGTTAAAATGTCTGACTGTTGAATAACAAAATTGCTTTTGTTTTGCGCACAGCTATTTTAGAATGTTCTCTTCATTTTGTTCAACAAATGTTAATTTGTAATTTGTCTCACCTGTGAATCGTCTTTATTAGTCCTGTACTGGTCCTTCAAAACCGAGGTCCTCCCCCCCTCCTCCCGCCTGACCCCCTTATCACTTTTCACATCTGGGCTCCAGAAGTTGACGTTGTTCATGCTGGGGCCCGTCCTCCCATCCCTCTCTCCATCCAGTTCTCTCTTCAGGTTGTCGTTCTCCCTCTGCAGCTCCCTCAGCTGAGACTGGAGATCAAACGAGGAAGCTTCTCCCCGTCCAGCCAAATCCGGTGCCTGTGGATGTCTCCCGGACTGGCGCCGCAGACTGGAAGCCCTTGCAGGATGCAAGGTTTGGTCTCCATAGGAGTCTGAAGGGTGATGTAGGCCAGAGGAGGTGATGTTTGGAGTGCTGCCCATGGCTGTTGTTCGGTTCGGGTAGGAGGAGCGGCTGGTGCTCCTGCCCAGCGTCATGGTGCCTTTGGGATACCCGCCAGAGGAATCCAAGGAATCTCGCTCCGAGGGGTACATGGTGCCTGACGTTGCATAGGCAGCACTCAAAGACTGGATGTTCTCCATAGACAGGGTTTTACCCCCTGGAGCTGTCGCTGACCCGCGGGTTGCTCCTTTGTCTGCTGCTGTGCCAGGTTTGAGCTTTGAACCCGGCCTTGTCACCGACACTTGACATCCAGCCACTTTAGGCGCTGGAGCAGGCCCACTCCCTGACACGGAGCCGGGTTCTAGCCCCGAGCGGGAGCCCGGTGCTGAACTTACAGCCGGTTTGCCTTTTCCCTGTTTGGGGGATCTGGAAAAGCGTGAATGAGATGTGCTGCCATCCGTGGGCGCGCTACTCTTTGGGACAGCCAACAGCTTGTTGTGCGCGGGCTTGGCTCTAATGTTTAAAGGCATTTTTTAATAGGGCAACAATTTACCTTTGGGAAGAGACTGTTCAAGTTGGGAATATTTTCATATCTATATATAAGGTTTAGAATAAAGTCCACCTCTCAGCCTCTAAGTTTCACCTGTCCATTCTTGATCATTTAGGGCTTGAGGCTGAGTCTTATTTAGTCCTATTAGAAGAAAATGGCAGTGACTGTTGGCTAGAGGGCTCGCAGACAAACCGGCCAGAGGTCTTGTGGTTTCAGCTACAGTGCAGGACATTGTGGATTCTAAACAGGTAAAAGAATGACAAATATTAAGAGAAAGCAACCACCAAACACACATAAAATTATATCACAAGCAGTGTCACAACATGGTTCATATAGGGCTGGAATCATTGTATTCTCCTATTGCCAATATATGGTTCAATCTGATAACAGAACAACGCTTTAGTTACATTTCTTTAAAGAAACATAAAGACGTCTTTCTGTTAAACCCTGTTCTCAATAACAAATGAAAACATCTATATTTGAAAATGAATGGCAGAATGTTGACTTAAATCAGGTACTATCTTATCAATAATAAAAGTAAGGAACCAAGCCAAGAAATCTGATCACGATGCCAATGTTGTGTTCGCTTCACAACTCTACATGGTTCCATGAACCAAATAATTAAGACCTTTTTCCCTCTTTCTCCACACAGGTTTGGCCAATATCTAGCTGAAAGGCATCAGGTCTTGATTCAATAAAAATGTCTGCTTCAGCTAATCAGGTGTGGCCAGAGCTTGTGACAGTAGCAGTGTCGTGAACAATGTACTATTGGAGTACTATGGCTCCTGTAATACTTTCTGATGTGAGTGATAGGCAGACAGAACATCAATGTATGTTTAATCACTATATATCACTGGTGAAGCATACTCCTGGTTTCTCACTCATTATGGACAAACACCTTGCACAGCCAGTCAAAACAGTAGATGGTGAACGGAATGAAAACAGAGCGAGGGACCGGCTTGTCCATTTCAGCACCAAGGACAGCACGTCATCCTTCATCATGAAGCACATGGGTTGTAATGTCTGCTCAGGTCTGAGGGAACCTGAGCTATGGCCAATGCCGACGTGAGAGGGAATTGGAGGACCAGCATTATCTGCCATCCCTCATAAGTACTTGCAAAGCTTAGGGTTCGACAAAAAAAAGACAAAAGAAAGCTATACATTAATACAACAGGTAGAAAATATTCCCAGGAAATCAAAATAAGCACAAAGCAGTCCATGAAGGACCAGATATTGGGAACTGTCCGCAAAGCAGAAGCAAATCCAAATCATAATCCCTCCTCTAATCCAAGAGGATTGGGTGCTTTGAGTCAGATGCAACCAAGAGATTGGTTAAATCTACTTGCCAGTCATAACATAGCTGTCAATCCCTTATCCATCAATGTTTGAGACAATGAATTTAGCCTTATGTGCAGCAATGGAACCATCAAGTCTGCTTATAATTAATATAAATAAAGGAAATAATGAGGATTAAAATACAATCACAAATATGAACCGGTAGACCATTTAAAACAAAGTAAGCCGCAAACATGGTGGCTTATTGAAGCTTTGCTAATATAAATAATTTGCATTAAGATGGAGGTCTCGGTCAGTCACTTGGCGCGTTCCCTTCGAGCGCGTCAAGTTTACGCAGCTGTATGTATAACTCCTCGTCAACCCATACTGGCAAAAGACAATTACGACTGATTCAAATACAAAAAAAATAATGCCAAAAGTGGTGAAGCAATGTAGTAACTGTTTCACTCCGCCTCAAGCCTCTGCAGTTACTTGTAAGTTGGCAGCCAGCTGTTGCCGCGGAGAGAAAACTCGAGTCGCCACTCAAACTGCAGTAGCGTAACTCGTTCATTTACATTTCGATGTGCCTCCCTCATCTCAAAGCGGCCAGCCAACCTAAGAGAAAAACTATGAAGGAGTCTGCATTATCACGAGTGGCACGGGCGTTGTGCATGCGACAGCCTGGACACTATGCACACATAACTCTACTACCACCGCGGCATGAAGGATTAGTTTCTTGCTCATATGCAAACGGCTACATGACTTCGAGCTAGTACCTTACATAATAATTAATCTGCTATACAAATTGAATGCGGTTTCTTTTTTTCTTCTTTTTTATAATGTTGTCAAATGATGCCACACAGTCCAGGTGTGCACGCAACGTGTGCGCTAGCTTACCAGGCCGACAACTCTCCATCACCATGAAGTCCCAACCCTACCGTGTCCGACCTCGGCGCAGGCTCCATGATTTCATCGGCTCAGCTGTCTCATGACCTGTCCTGCCATCGGGTCCGCGTGGGCGCGCACTGCCAAGCTGGCGCGTGCGTGACCGTGCGTGGTGGTGGGGCGGCACGAACAGCATCAATGGGAGGGTTTCTGTTTGCTCATAGGCTGCGCCTACGTGAGCGTCAGTTGGGCATGGCACTTGGAGATCTAATCTCCACGAGGCAACATTTGAAATGTGAAATAATATAGTGTGACAAGTAAATTCAATAAATTTAGTTTTTATTGAGAATTACACAGACCAGTCCACACATCCCCGACCCTTACAGGCACCAGTAGACCAATAAGGCAAGTTTAATAACTGCTATGAGAAGCTGATACATAAATCACATAAAATCACAGCATAATTGGATTCAGTCCCAGGCTTTAATATTCTGTAAACTGTGCACCTAGAGTAACTTTGATTGCTCTTTGAGAAAGTTAGCAGATCGCAGCTGTTCATTCACTTCCTATAACTCACCCAGGAAATGAGCAATAATAACGTATATATAGTCAGAGTTTCACTCTCAGAAATGTGATGGTGTTTTGTCAGATGGAATTCCTAGTACAAATAAATTGAACTGAGATCTCAGCATGTAGTTAGGAAATAGATGGGCCGTGCTTTCAATCTTTATAATGGATTTTTTTTATTTTGGTCAGGAACTTCCTTTTGGTCAGGAACTTCCTGAAAAGTGGTGTAGCCAGATGTGTCCAACTTTAAATGTTGTGAGAAATGACAAGTGAGTTGTCTTACTTTAAATGGGTGAAGCAAAATGTGCAGCTGTAGGTAATCTGTGATTACTTTTGTTTCCTCCTAAATATCAAACAAAAGAGAAGTGGCATGTGGAGATTGTGGGTCGAGGTATGTTTCTAACAAAAACATTACTTCTTTGTAATACTTGAAATAGAAGTACACTAGGGAAATCAAGTCAAGTTTATTTGTATATTCCAAAATGAAATACAATGTACAGTGTCTTGTTTTGCAGCCAACAATAGCAACACGTATCAACCTAGTCAGAGCTCTCTGAAGACAATAAAGAATCAACATCATATGTTGTAATGTAAAACAGAACATAAAAAGTAAAATATTTACAGCACTTGGAAGAGTGGTTACGTTTTAAGAAGGTAATCAATACGGAATTCAGAGCTACTGCCTCCACATGGTGAAACTCAGCCGGCAGGTAGCAGCTAACAGTGCTAACCGCCGCTAACGGTGCTAACTGCTTGTCGGCCATCAGCCAGACATGGGAGCACAACAGAGATGCAAATGTGTTAAAATGCCCTGCGGCCGCCCGGCTATGGGAACAAATCACAGATAACAACACACAAAGAGAGCGACTTCATTCTCCGCACAAGTAGCCACAATTCCACTTATCATTACATTACAAAGAGTTGTTTGCACTTTATTAATGCTCTGAATCCCATATACCAGACCTTTAATCAAAAGAAATATCTAGTTACATTAAAAACATCAACCTAGTATCATTAGGTATGCAACATAATTAAAAAGGGTAACAATTATGCAATGGAGAGATTCATCACAACGAGGGCTTTTTTCACCAAAGTTCCCTCTATGAGCAGTTGAAAGGAAGTCATATAAAACTTTCACTCATATTGTTGTCATAGAATTTGAGATTATCTGAGGACAACGCCATCCGCATCTGGTTCCAGAAAAGGGGTTGAGACCTTGGGTTTCTCGGCCAGGACAACACTGACTTTTTGCACAACAGTTTTCTCAGCTGAAGGTACTTCAGTTTGGGAAACGTCTCATCCAACAGGACCAGCGTGGCTACATCCACCTTATTTGGATGAAATCAGAGATCATTTAGTGTGTAATGCAATAACTAAGACGGGATACATTTCACACCCACAAGAAGCATGTGGAAATATAAAATACATTTTACTAACCTTCTCGTCCAGAAGACGCTGCTGGACCATGAAGAAAGCCTGGCGGATCACACCATTCACTGTTTCACCACCAGTGTCACCATTGGACAGCACAAACACTGTCTTCCCACTGCAGTGGACAGCATTATGTAGATTTTCAATAGATGAAAGCCCAGGAATCCAGTCCCTCTCCTCCAAACAGAGCCCAAACCTCCTGTGACCTGTGTTCTCCAGATTGACAGTTAACTCATTGTAGACCCAATCCCTCACAGCCCCGTTCTGGGTGTTAAACACCACAAAGGCGTCGTAGAGATATTGCGAATCACTACCAGTGAGCTGGGAGTAACCTTTATGTCCCGCCCAGAGTACTTGTAAGCAATACCACAGATCCCAGCCATAGAGATGCTTCAGTAGGGGAAGCACAGTGAACGCCACAGCAATGGAGGAACAGAAAACGAAGGCTAAGCTACCATATAGGTCCTGGCAGGAATGCTGGTCCATAGTGAGTACACTCTTGTGCTGCAGGGACTCTGGGTAATCACACTGTACACGTGTGGTGAGATATGGAATCTGTACCGGAGTCATACGCAAGAAGTCTACAAACCCAGACATATCACAGTCACATTTAAAGGGGTTGGCATGCAGGGTGAGTTTCTGGAGGGCACTACCATTTTTAAAGAGGGCAGGGAGAAACTGGTGGTTCAACACTTTGATCTGATTGTGGCTGAGATACAGGTAGTACAAGGATGTTGCCATACTGAAGAAATCCTCAGGAATATCACTGAGGCGATTGTAACTGAGGTCTAAGAGAGAAAACTTTGCTCCAAATTCTATAACTTTATGAGGCAAATACAACAGGGAGTTTTTACTAAGATTCAAGTGACATAAATTGGTGAGTGCCGAGATGCTTTGCCAAGGGAAATATTTCAGAGAATTGCCGCTGATGCTAAGGGTCTCTATGCTTCTTGGGAGGTTACACAGCACCTCCGGAGAGACTGAGCTCAGATGATTGTGAGAGATGTCCAAGTAGGTGAGGTTTGTAAGGTTTTGAAAGAAATGAGTGTATATGTCGTTTTCAGAACCCCACATAATGTTAAGATGATTTCCATAGAAGTAGAGATACTTCAACGAGCTGCTAATCAGCGTCGGATCTATTCGCATCCCAATGCCATTGTTTGCCAGACTTAAAACTTCCAAGTTTGTCAAATGTTGAAGGAAGCCAAAACGATGACCCATGCCCCTCATTTTGAAGTGAAATTCATTGTTACTAACATCTAATACCTTCAGCGTCATATTAAGGTCATTGAAATCATCTTCATAGTAAAAATCAAGTCTATTGTATGACAAGATGAGAACAACTAATTTGGTCATATTTTTAAATTGCCCTTTCTTTAATGCCTGATTCATGTAATTGAAGGAAAGGTCTAAACAAACGGCGTTTTCCATCCCAACAAACACCTTGCTGTTAAGAGACATAATGTCATTTTGAGACAGATCAAACAGCAATTTACCATGGCAGTACATTTGTTTAAAGTCTGACAGAGATTGGAACACATTGTCCTCGAACAATTTCAGGCTGTTTGAATAGTTGGATTCCCAGGTATTACTTCCAGGTGTGGCTTTTTGATCTATCAGCATAAGGGGTGGGTCGGGAAAATTATATTTGTACAATTCATGGTTCTGAAAGTTTTCTTGTTCCTCTGTCTCAGAGGAGGGACTCGAGCAGCAGGGACTGAAATGAAGCATGTTTTCTGAAAGGTCAATATTGATCAGGAATGGCAAGTGCTTCAGAGATGTCAAGTCACAAGTATTGATGAAGTTCATTCTTAGTTCTAGTTTTTTTAGATTTTGTAGTTTGGACACAACATTAAGACTTTCATTTGAAAGCGTGTGGAAAAAGTTACCACCCAGAAGAAGATATTGCAGACCAGACATATTGCCAATATGTGGGGAGAGGATCAGATCCGGAAATGTCGTCAGTGGTTCATAGTTATAAATAAGGCTAATCCAAGTGAGGCCCTGTACTGGTCTTGTTAGACCTTAGTGCTGCATTCGACACCATTGACCATAACATCCTATTACAGAGACTGGAGCAGTCGATTGGTATTTCAGGCACCGCCCTAAGTTGGTTTAAATCCTATTTATCAGATCGATCTCAGTTTGTATTTGTAAACGATGAAGCCTCAATGACCACCAACGTTAGTCACGGAGTTCCACAAGGTTCTGTGCTTGGACCAATTCTATTTACCTTATACATGCTTCCTTTGGGCAATATTATCAGGAAACGCTCTATAAACTTTCATTGTTATGCAGATGATACTCAACTATATCTATCGATAAAACCAGAGGAGACTAACCAACTCACTAAAATTCAAGCATGTCTTAGTGACATAAAAACATGGATGACCGGCAACTTCTTGATGTTAAACTCAGACAAAACCGAAGTAATTCTACTCGGCCCTGAGCACCTCAGAGATCAATTATCTGGTGATGTGATTTCTGTAGATGGCATTACTCTAGCATCCAACACCACTGTAAAGAATCTTGGCGTTATCTTTGATCGACACTTGTCCCTTAACCCCCACATAAAGCAATTCTCAAGGACTGCATTCTTCCATCTACCTAATATTTCAAAAATCAGGCACATCTTGTCTCAAAAAGATGCAGAGAAATTGGTTCACGCTTCGTTACTTCGAGACTGGATTACTGCAACTCCTTATTATCAGGCTGCACTAATAAATCTCTTAGGTCCCTCCAGTTGATCCAGAATGCTGCAGCTCGTATTCTCACTAAAACTAAGAAAAGAGATCACATTACTCCTGCACTAGCTGCTCTGCACTGGCTCCTGTAAAATCAAGAATCACTTTTAAAATTCTTCTCTTAACTTACAAAGCCTTAATTGGTGATGCACCATCATATCTTAAAGAGCTTGTAGTACCGTATCGCCCCACCAGAGAGCTGCGCCACTAAATGCGGGCTACTTGTAGTTCCGAGTCTTAAAATGTAAAATGGGAGCCAGAGCCTTTAGTTATCAAGCTCCTCTTTATGGAACCAGCTTCCACCTTCAGTCCGGGAGGCAGACACAGTCACCACATTCAAGAGTAGACTGAAGACTTTCCTCTTTGACAGAGCTTATAGTCAGGGCTGAATCAGGTTTGCCCTGGTCCAGCCCCTGGATATGCTGGTATAGGCTTATAGCTGCTGGGGATGTTTAGGATGCACTGAGCACCTCTCTCCTCTTTTCTTTCTCCTATGGATGAATCTTCATCTCTCCATCACACATGACTAACTCTGCTTTCTCCCCGAGTCCTTCTGACTTCACGTCTCATGGGGTCATCGGACCCTATGAGACGGCATAGATTCCATCTGCTGATGGACCTTCGATGGTTGGATCGTGAGTTCCTGTCGCCAGCTGTGCCACTGCCCTGCTGGGACTCCGCCCACTCCTCCACTTGGGAGGTCTCCAAACTCTCCATCGTGGAATATGCCTAAATATGAACTATTGATAAACTCTGTCAGATTCCTTGAATGTATTTTAACTCTAAATATGTCCTTCTGTACACATTACATCTATTGCATCTGTCCATCCTGGAGAGGGATCCTCCTCTGTTGCTCTCCTGAAGGTTTCTTCCCTTTTTTTCCCCCTGAAGGGTTATTTGGGAGTTTTTCCTGGTCCGATGTGAGGTTTTGGGTCAGGGATGTCTATGTGTACAGATTGTAAAGCACTCTGAGACAAATTTGTAATTTGTGAAACTGGGCTATACAAATAAACTGAATTGAATTGAATTGAAAAGAAGGTGCCATTACGTATAACATATGCCAGAAGGTTGTCAGAGAGATCCAAGCTCTTTAAATTCTTCAAAGGCTGGAAAAGACCTTCTGGCAATGTCTTCAGAGAGTTTCCTCTCAAGCTGAGGAAGGTGATGGAGCTGTTCTTAGCGTAGAAGGAGTATGGGCTTAGGTGTAGCGGGAGTTTGCCTGGGCAAGGAAAGCAGGCTCTGGCTGCATGGTCACATCGCTGGCAGTTCCACTCGAAATTCAAACACTGAAGGAGAGTCAGGTTGGCAAATGCTCCTTCTAAGACCTCTTTGATTGTATTCTCTCTTAAATCCAGACTCTCCAGTGAGGGGGGCAACCCTTTAGGGACAGCGGTGATATTATTATATGCTAAAACTAAGTGTTTGAGTTCTGGGAGCTCTCTGAAAACCCTCTCGTCGATGCTTAAGGACTGCTTGCAAGGGTTTGTATGAAAGCAGTTATTTTTAAGGTTTAGCTCTTTGAGATGTGGAGTATTTAAAGGGTTGACAATGTTGAAGATACGATTGCTCTGCAGGTCGAGAAACATCAGGCTTTCAGGTAACCAGGGAAGAGAGGTGAGGCTGTTTCCTGACAGATACAGACATTGAAGCTTCAATAGGCTCTTGAAAGCATTATAGTCGATCTCCATTTGGCATGCGCGGTCCTCCAAAGCTCTCAGGCGGTCTGGTTCACAATTCCACATTATTTTCAGAGTGTGAAGGTTTGGGAGCCCCATCAAAGCATCCTGCCCCACTCCCTGTATCATAGTCTGACTTAAATCGAGGGACACTACAGAAGTAGACTTGATGACGGGGACATGGTTGAGTGGTCTGTCGGAGCAGTCTACTGTGGTGGTATTCAAATCAGTGTCACATGGGAAGAATACAATATTTATGCTCCGCGCTAATGGAAGAAGCTGACAGACGATGAGGAAATTTTTCAAAATAGCCTGAAAAAAAAGAAAACTAATTTCAGTCGTTTCTTTTAGAAGATGCAGTCTGAGCAGACAATTTTGTTTTAAAGAAATATCAAGCATATTCACAAATATATAATCAATATGACAATATACTGTTAACAACTGTAAATAGACCTTAGCTTTTTCAAGTCTCGCCAATAATTATTATTATTATTACATGTCATTTAGCAGACGCTTTTATCCAAAGCGACTTACAATAAGTGCATTTCAACCTAGAGTACAAACTAAGAACAACAAGAATACAGAAAGTAACATTTCCTCAACATAGTCAAACTACATAAGCCATGTTTGTCCATAACATTTAACAATAGAGGTATATTACAGTGAATGCATTACATTTTTGATGTTAGAACAATAAGTTATCTTACCATGACGGGTATAGCATGCATCTTAACATTCACATCAGGAGCTAGATTAAGCAATCTTCCATCCAGGTGGGCAGAGGAAAGTGTCTCAAAGTCACTGCAGTGACAGAAACTGGATAGTTCATGCAGAAGTGAAAGTCTGTGGTCAAACAACAGCACAATGCAAATCATGTGACAGATACCACTGTAGAGTAAAACTTATTGTAAAGAAGGACCAAAGAAAAGACATAGAGAGAAACCTTTTATTGTTGGATGACTTCCTCAATTCAGTAAAATTCTAAATAAAAAGGTATAAGGAAGTGCACTGTGTCATGAGACTCGTGAAATCCATAAAATCAAAAGGGCATTTCTTTATTTGTTTTTTAAACCAAACCATAACAATGAGCAATGAAAATATGTATATTATTTTCCTTTGCTAATATAACTTCAAACAACTTACACACTGAGAAGTATTTTCTGTGTGGGTGCGCACATGTGTAAAGACTGCAAAAATAAACAGGAAAAACTGTATCAACATAATGCATTTCTGATTAATCAAAGCTGCATGAAACCTGCTTTTATTCAAGTGCTGTGTTAAAATATATTTTCCTATGCACTTATTGGAAGAAATTGTAGCAATCACCATAGCCAAAGATAGCTAACAAGTAAAGGGCAGTAATACAAAGTGTGTTCTGGTTGGAGAGTACAATGCTTTGGATCAGACCTCAAACTGTCCTGGAAACCGGAGCAGAACAACCCGTACACACACACACACACACACACACACACACACACACACACACACACACACACACACACAACAGCGTTGGCACACCACTATGTATTTATCTGATGTTTACCATCACTGACACACGTGTTGAATTATCCACAGAGCGATGTTCATAAAGCCATCGGACTCAGCGTCAACCTTGGAGAGAGAGTGATTGTTCCCTGGGTACCATAGTATCCTAAATAAAATACAGCAGAGCATTAGTGAATGAACATACAAACGCAGTGCATAACTGACATCATTAACTAAACATGTTACTCAGACAAGGTGCTTACCGGACTGGGACCTGCTTTGCTTTCAGAGCTCTGTAATATTCGATTCCTTGCTTGTTGGGTACACGCTTGTCATCTTCCCCTAAGAGGAGCAATACAGGCGTCTGCACCTAGGTGAGAAATCATCTTAGGTTACGACAATGCATCACAACACCAATGAAGCCGCATGCACAGACATACACAAACATACTTATACCTGTGAGACGTGTTTAATGGGGGACTTGTTCAGCATCTGTCCCCAAACAGCAGGGTCAGGTAGACAGTCTGTACTGTACTCATAGCCAGCCTCAACCATGCACCTGAAATATATCAAAATACAAAAAAAGAAAAACAGAATGGCTTTGAGTTCTTTTGTACATGAATTATTGAACACTTCCTCCCCTACAGTGAGGCCGACGCATGCCCTTTATCCCACTCACATTTGTCAGAGGAGAATGTCAGGAGTTCAAATGATAGAAAAACAACAAAGATGAGAAGTTGTGCACAACTGGCACAGTCACAAGATGAGTAAACAAGGGTAGACAAGGGTGTGGGAATGTGCACGCCAGGACGTACCAGTCTGGGATGTCCGTGCTGCCAATCATAGAGGCCAGATTGGTGACGGGGTTGCGAGCGACACACGCCTTGTAGAACTCTGGGTACTGGCCAATAAGATGACAAGCCAGGAAACCACCATGGGAACCCCCAGAAACTGCCACCTTCTGCATGTCGAATATGTCGCCTTTCAGAACACTTTCTACAGCAAACTGGTTGGAAGAAAAACACAGGGCACCGAGAGATCGTTTGTGGTGGAAAAGAAAGGAAGAGCTGCATTCATTACCCATGTCATGAGAGAGAACATATGTGAATCGTTCTAAACAGCATTGGTGCTCCGTCTTGTGTTTTATTCTTACTTGAACATCTTTGACGTCCTGGGTGCCAACATTGCCAGGTAATGAGAGGATGTTGTCCTGGCCGTACCCAAGAGAGCCACGATAGTTCACTAGGCAAACATAACTAGAATTAACCCCTGGCGGTTGTATTCCTCCAACAAACAATCCAATTGTAGTTTGACATCCATGTCTTTACAATGTAATCACATTTTTATCCAATTAGACATTTGTGTGAAATTGTAAAAATTAGCATATTAATTCTTGAGTTATGGCCAACATTGTGTTTTGTGAGGTCGCAGTGACCTTTGACCAACACATTCTAATCTTTTCATCGTTGACCCGAGGTGGATGTTGTAATGTTGAATGTAGTATGTAATAGTTTTGCATCTCTAGTTAATATACCAGGCAAGTTATGATTGGTTACGCCTGTGGAGTAAATCAGATGTTCACAAGATAGATTTAAAAAATAAGGAAAGTGTTGTGAAGTGACGAAGGGAATAAATACATCTTTGAACGTCTGGAGGCATGTAAACATTGCTCACCCCCCTTTTATAAATAAAGTGCATATCCTATCAGTGGATGATCAACCTCTGAGCAGGTATCTCACATAAACCCACTCCACATGTACATACGAGCATACCCAGTAATGTAGCAAAGCCCATCCTGCACAGCACAGACGAGGACAGAAGCCAATCAGCTACAAACACTGAGTGAGGACCCCCTAAGTAAAAGAAACAAGTTCATGTTAAATACAGATTGACCATTTTTATCAAAGGGCCACGGATAACATTGCTTGTAGAATTGACATTTATCTTATCTGTAGCACTTGACTGAACAGAAACAAAATCCAATTTCCACTCCAGCATGGATTCATAGCCCTTTGAGTTGTTATACATATTGCATTAAGTTGAATCTGTACAACAATCAACAATGACGTACCACAAACTAAGCGTCAATTTTGTTTGCACTAGAAAAATAATAATGACTACTGAACCAAAATGAGAGTAACCAACCATGAGGAATGACAATGAGAGGCAGCTTCACTCCATCTTCAATCTCCTTTGGTTTGATCAGCAATGCTTCAAAATCAAGGCCAGCTGGAAAATAACAACAAAGAGTTAGTCCTATTAGATTACGTAGGGCGTTCTTCATGTCTTATAGACAAATGCATGTTATCAACCCTCCATAAACTTGAGGACACAATTATTCTTTCGGAGTAAGAACAAACCAGTCAGCTCAGGAGCGTCATCCTGTAAACTCCTTTACTCCATCTCCTGGACACAGAGCTGCCTGCTGTTTTATCATAGGGATGGCTGTAATGTTGTCCAAAGGTTTTAAACCCAAATGTAGCCTGTTTGTTCTTTAAAAAGCTGGATGGCAGTTAACTATACCCATCGTCTAAAGTATTAAATATACCTCCTGATTAGTTTATTGCGTAAACCTGTCCAAGCTAATGTAATCCAATAAAATAATTTTTCCAATAAATAGTAACTTTGTTACCCAAACATGTATCTCTTTTCAGAAGGTGATGATTACGCTAAACTGCAGAGTATGTGGAGGAGTTACATAGTCTCTACACTTCATGGACGTGAAACTAAATGGCTTTCCTTCAGAACATTTGACAAAAACAGATTAAAACAATGCATTTCAGGTCATTCTGTGCAAAAATGCTTTCTATATACTAAAAAATATTCTTACAGTATTGACTGTTGTCTTGCTCTGGCGGAGGGGTGAAAGTCAAGATTTGCCAATCAATGTCTGGTATTGTCTGAGAGTCTTCCAAAGTTACCCAGACCATTTTCTCCTGAGAATCTCTGGCCGGAAGGAAGCCCACCCTCTGGACAGAGAAATTGCATTGCAATAGGTGAAAAAGACATAGGTTTTTGACGAATAAAGGCCCCCCCAACCCCATCCCAAAAATTGAATTTCTGCAATAGCACATAAAGTATATACACTATATAATATGAACAATAGGATAATGACCACTTATCCTACCAGGCTAGGAGGGCAGTTCGGGGAGGAGCAGCTGACCACCATCAAATCTCTCTGTATGTTCTGCAGACACCAGTTACCAACATCGGCCTCTACAGACAAACAGAGAACATCATTAGACACACAAGGTTCAAATAATGTCCAAGTTTCCCAGAACACTAATGCAGTGGGCAAATCCCCTATTAGAGACTATAAACTCCAAACAATAAACACGACGGTCAAGACATGAGCAACACGAGGCTGATAAATGTGTCAGGCCTCTCACCTGAGGTCAGAGAGGTGACGCTCCCTGTGCTCATATCCACCATCAGCAGATCCTACCAAAAAAACCAACAACTTATTGAACAATAATAAAATGTTTTAAGTCTAAATACTTGTTTTATGCTGAAAACATGCCGTTTTCAGATAAATACCAGTATATAAATAGTTTAATTTGTATCGTAATAACAAGAAACTTCAGAGTAGTTGACTGTACCTTGCGGCTGCGCTGAGGGCAAGCAACAATAACGCGCTGGCTATCAGCTGACCAGCACTGAGGGGACAACTGAGAGCTGTAGATACCAGTAAAGCCATCTGTAAAGCCAACACACAAACAAGTTTGACATATCATGAAATTACAATTGCCACCTCAGTTGTATGACTACATCGAGGATAAGTTTAAATTCATGTCCACCCACAATGTCATAATTTAATCTTTCATCATAAAAAGCGCCCGGCACCGAGGCATGAAAAAGGTGCACTCAGGACCCCTTTTAGTATTCCTTACCTTCTCCAGATCTCTTCACCACATCCACCACCACTGTCGTCTTCTTAGTATACCAGTCATACTAAAAACAAAAGATGCAATCACAGAGGAAAGCTTACAATAAATGGATAACTCAAATATATTTCTGCTGAGAGGTCTATGAAACAGAAAACAGCAGATGGTGCGTTGTGTCAAGAAACATTCCTAATTCTTCTTCTCAGTGAGTACAGTGCAAAAAGGAAAGTTATTGCGTCCTGTGTAAAAAGGTGTCCCCATCCCATCTTACCATACAGAGCTTGCTGCACTGCATGTGTGGTCCATAGATGGAACATTCCAGGTAGACGATCCGACACCGGTCTGGGCTCAGCCGGGGGGAGCACACTGCACTTGTGCCTGATGTTAGCTGTTCTGAGGGACACAACAAATACAATAAACATGAACATTTGCAGTACTAATAAAAAAGAAAATCAAGCGATATCTTTTACAAATATAATTAGAAAAAACATTCACTTACCACATTTCCCACCAGTAAGATCCACATAGAACAAAGATGATCTGACAGAGAAAGAGAAGTCATGAATAATTTGAAGTAACTTTGGATGGGCCAGCTTTATTATTATTATTATTATTATTATTATTATTATTATTATTATTATCTTTGATCAGTAAGAACAGTAATCACCTCCTGTTTGGGCAGTACTTGAGGCCAATTCTGAAAGGCTCATGCCACCAGCCCACAAACACCACACCTGTGTCACCTGGAGCCCAAAATGCCTGCAGAGATCATTTAACAGAAAAAGAAAGCAACCCCATAAGTATGAGCACACGATACAGGCACAACAAAATATGCATCATTGCACAAACTGCTGCAGCAACCTGTCCAGGTGAGATGTTTTCAGGCACCCCCTCCAACACAGAGACGTTGTCCCCCTCGATGTCCAAAACACAAAGCACTGGACGGCTCTTACCAACCAGTGCCTCTCCCCAGTCCTCGTAGAAGACAAACTGCTCCCCCTTCAGGAGTAAAAAAGAGTGGAATGTAACCTAATAATGTTTAATACACTTTTGATTACCGAAAATCCCTTGCGTTTCAAAAGATAATTATTTACATTCACCTTTACAGCCTCTTTTTTCTCCACTCTCATAGTTTCCTCTTCATCCCCAATAAAAGACAACTCCGGTGACTCACTCTACAAAACAGATAATGAAACATAGAATAAGGAGTTATTTCCTACGAGGCTGATCCATTACACTAATCCCATCTACTAATCACATATCGGCAGAAAACTGTCTTCACTACTATTATGGCCACATCCAGTGTTGTCACAGTATTTTGCTTAGTTTTGCTGACAGACCTGGAAGAAGGATTCTGCCTTTGGTCTCTTCCTTTCTGCTACATACAAGAGGTGGGTTTCAGAGTGGGACCAAACCAAGCAGCCAAACTGCTCTAAGAAAGAAAATACAAAACGGTGTGATTAACACCTTAACTGGTTCATGTAAAGCACAGGTTCAAAGACAATATGCAGAATTAAATGCCGTTAACTCACCATCTTCATAGACTTTGCCATGCTTCTTTAAGGCTGTTAGATTGATGCTTTTCATCTTCATGTTTTTACTCCAGATCTGAAGGGTGACAAGGAGGACCGGGGAGGAAAGTCAAAAAATCGTGGGTTCGAAGTGCCAAGTCAACAACCTCATGTTGAAGAACGTAAAGAAACAGAAATAAAATTAATCTGAAACACTTATTAGCTAAGTGTGTTAGACACAAAGAATTTGACTTGGTGGCGTACACATTACACAGACAAACAAAACAACAACAATCAAAAACAAGTTATGTTATGGTGAATGAGTCTGTGCCATACCTCCAGAAACTGTTTGTCCTCTCCTTTGATTGTACACTCTCTGACAACAGCCTTCATCTCACCTGAGGGGGAATCCTGACTCAGCACCCTGACAGGGCAAACATATTGATGAGTTGTTCCGCTTGCTAAGGGTTGGATGTACAACAACATATTCAAGCTCGCTCCACACACACAATTACAACATGTTTACATACTCTCCCTTGATTTCAGTGCAGTTTCCTGAGGCTGCGGAGTAGACCACCGACTTGTCATCGTGGAACACGAGGTATTGTCGGCAAAACTTGACGTTTTCATTCCTGTCCAGATCACGCTGGCTCCATTCTGCAAAAAGAAAGCAGTTTAACAGAATCAACATCAATGATCATACGGAGATCTGATGCTCTCGCATGCATGTCAGACTGGGTCTACCTGTGTAGATGTTGCTGTATTTGCCTCCATACTGAGAGGTGACGACAGGTCCCACGTCTGCTCTGCTCGGAGAAGGGAAGAGACTGAGTTCTCTGTAGAGTCTGGCAATTTCCTCCGGGTTGGTCGTCACCTGACGGCAAACAGAAGAATACTTCATCGCACCGACGTTACGCCCCAGAGACACAAACTGTCCCAGAGCGAAGGTCGCCTTCCTCATGTCCTAGCTAGGAGGCTAAGCGGCCATACAACAACTAGTTACACGGGTCTATAACATTAACCCAGTTTACCACCAAAAACTGAGGTTGCGTTTATAAACAAGATCCGTTTAATCCGCCAATAACGTCACGCAAACGAATCAGGCGGTAGCTGCGTGGAAAGAAAGCGACCAAGTGAACAGGCTTGTTTGTTTTTAGCGGATTCAGTGAGACCAGGAACTTCCAGCAGCAGCTGACGGGAAACAACCGGAACGCACCAGTGACACAGCTTCGTTTGAAAACTGATCTAAAAGAACAACAATAGCGTAAATAACGACAACTGTATTTGAGGTGTATTTGTGTCGGGCGTATTATCCAAGAATAAGTAGTAAGTAAAGTCCAAACGTACCTGTGACTTCATGGCAGCGACGATGTGTGTGTGTGTGTGTCGTCAGTCTGCAAAGCAGTGAGCAGCACAATAGAGTTATTAAGGTGATCCCGTACAAAGTTTACTAAAAACGAACGGACGGTTTGTTCCAGCTTCCTGTTTCTACTTAGAAAATAAGATACACCCCCGGTTGAGCACTTCCTAGATTTAGAAACAACTAATAATAATAATAATAATAATAATAATAATAATAATATGCCTACAATGATATATAGGTTATAAATCTAGAAAACAATACAGGCAAATAAGAAAGGGTTTCGTCAAATAAAAAATATATATTCACAGGAGCCATATACGGTAATACTTTTATTGCGTAGTAACGTCACCTCCAAAACACCCAACAGGAAGCGATATTCTAATTAAATAACGGAGTGTATGCGCCCTCTTGCGTTTGGAAAGCCGTAATCCTGAGAGTATTTCATATTGAACTCGTGCCTCGTGCAAAGTTATCCTATTTAGTGTGTGGTATACACTGTCAAAGCACTGCAATATAAGCATGTTATAAGACACGAGTTAAAATAACTTTCTGGCTTGTGTCAATGACCCGCTGCGCGTGTGTCAGTCAGCTGGGGTAGGTGGGGTCACAAAGAGCCAAGATGGCTGACTTTGAGGAGCCGCTGTCAGATGACGAGAAGGTTTGAAGACTATCTTATTCTTTGCGTAACACTATTTTGTCTCATTATGTAGAGAGTCTGCGCGTGTTAAACGTCCACGCGATCTAACGGCTGAGTTTTGGAAAGAGTGACAGTTTCTGGTCACATATCCGAGTGAAACACTAGTGTTTTTAAGCTACCACTAGCTAGCCGATGCTAGTTAAAGCTTCCCGTCGGCTAGTCGCGAGCTCAGACGCTGCACGAGCTGGTTGAGCCACTGGACACTTCTACTGACGACGTGTTACTGGTTGAGACGTCACCTAGGTTCATATAAATGGAAGTATCGATGCCCATTTACAAATTTCGGGTGGTCCATGCCATTATGCAGTCACCTCAGGGTGGGCTCCGCATTCCTCTCCTGTAACGTTAGCTCACGGTAGCGGCTACCGGTACCTTGCTTTGGGTTTCTGGGTCAAACGGATTCAGTTGCAACTCAAATACCTGCGAAGCACACAGGCGCGTGAGGCCAGAATACAGGTTGCTAGTTCAGATTAGATGACTGAGGGACACCCTACCAGTGGCAGCGGGAGTTATTATTACACATTATTATGAATGCCAGACGTTGCAGTCTTTCTTCTACAGGCGAGAATTACAATTAACCTGTGACGTTATCATATAAAACAACATTTGATTTGTTTAATAGTAGCAAACAGAGAGATATCGAAGCTGGAAACGAGAGTGGCGACGATATTCTCTGGATACAATCGAGAGATATTGGAGATTAATTAAGTCTGATGGTGTTTCACTGGGACATTTATTTTACAATGAAATGACACATGGTCTCGATCATTAGGTTCTAATGCAGTGTCCATTCTGTACGCATGAAGTAGTAGTAGTTCCAAGTAGTTTCTTGATCATTATTCCTTTTATATATTTCCAAATTAAAAGAGCTCTCATTATTATTTGCATATGTCAAATATACTTTGACGTTAACTATTTCATAAAACATGTTTGCTGCTATATTGTTATTAAGTCGAGGTTAGGGTAAAGGATTTAGGGCACTTTAATTTTGTAATCAAGATACTATAGGCATTTCTTGTTTCAGCATTACGGATGTCAACCAAAAATGTGAATACGGTTGCATCATAGAAAACCTATTGAAAATGCATTTTAGTATCAGTGATATGGATGTCAAATTACTAACAACATTTGTACTACATTTAGAATGTTTGATGGTCGAATTGTTGAGGTTTTTCTTATTGATTGAAAACATTAATTGTATGTAAAATGTGTTTATATCATCTCTATTTGAGCTGATTTATACAGCAAGTCGTATCATGATAACTTAATTCATTAGTTGCATTTAATTTGCTTCCATAGGTGCGCATAGCGGCCAACTTTGTGACTCATGCCCCCCCAGGAGAGTTCAATGAGGTCTTCAATGGTAATAAGTAGCTGATTATGACACGTTGCACATCACAATATTGTCTTTAGTACAATATAGTTTGCCCCTGATCATATTTGACTGTTTTATCTTTTAAGGGTAAGGCATAATTATTTTTTGTCTTGCCAGATGTGCGGCTTCTTCTCAACAATGACAATCTCCTCAGGGAGGGGGCATCACAGTAAGTATTATTCAATTAAGAAAAATGTCAGAAATTCAAATACTCGTAGTACAATACAAAACATATTGGTTTATATATTGGGTAGTGAGGGGCAAATATATATATATTTTTTTTAAGCTGTTTTTTGTCATTTTATAAATGCTGACTACTATTTCACCCGTTCTATTTGTCCAGCTCCTTTGCCCAGTACAACATGGATCAGTTTACTCCTGCCAAACTAGAGGGCTACGATGAGCCGGTATGTTTCATTCTTAAGGCTTACCTATTCATCCTAGAAGAGCAAGTGTCAAAGCCAGACCTTTTTCAGGATTTCCTCTCCCCTATTGATAGGTCCTGATCACCGAGCATGGTGACTTAGGCCAGGGACGTTTTCTAGACCCCCGCAACAGTTTGGCGTTCCGCTTTGACCACCTGAGAAAAGAGGTTAGTGACGTGCAGCCATATGAAGGAGAGACCGCCCTGAGAAGCTGGAGAGATGCCTGTGATACTTCCCTGAGTGCCTACGTCAAAGAGCACTATCCGACTGGAGTCTGCACGGTAAGGCGCATGAAAAGTGTGACAAAATAGTCATCTAAGCATTAGACTACATTTTAACGACGCTACGTGTTTTGCAGGTATATGGGAAAACAGTTGATGGTCAGCAAACAATCATAGCCTGCATTGAAGGACATCAATTTCAACCCAAGAACTTCTGGTACAGTGACCTCCCTGCAAACAGCTGTTTAAAAGCTTATATATGTATGTATGTATGTATGTATGTGTGTGTGTGTCTATATACATATATAATACATATATTATATGTGTGTGTATGCATATATATAATTATATGATATTCCTTTATTCTTCCCACAGTGGGGACATTTCAAAAATCACATTAGCAGTGCCCACAGAGCATCAATGAAATTATCTGTAATGTTGGGCTTCTCTTCTGTTCTCACAGGAATGGTCGCTGTAGGTCAGAGTGGAAGCTTACCATCGGTCAGTCCACTGCTCAGGTGGTGGGTGTGTTGAAAATCCAGGTGAATTTAATTCAGTGCACTCATCTGCAGAAATGATTAATAAGTCAAAGTTAACTTGAGCATATTAACTAAGTTGTTCCTCGGCCTCCAGGTTCACTACTATGAAGACGGGAATGTGCAGCTGGTTAGCCACAAGGAGGTAGAGGAGTCAATACCAGTGACTGTAAGTGAAACGCTGTACACGTAAGCTCTCCTGCAGTCTTCTGCTCATCTGTAGTGGTTTAAACCTTTACAACGTTTAAGACTCACTGTGTCATCTTTGAGTATGTACGGCGAGGTCCTCAATCTCTGTAGGAGGATAAAAGGTGACGATTACTTGTGTTTCTGAAACAGAATGAAAGCCAGACAACCAAGGAATTTGTCGACATTATTGAGAATGCAGAAAATGATTACCAGGTAAGCAACCTTTTATTGACTAAACCTTTTATATACTGTTTGACAGGCATTACTTGTTATCAAAATGTGCATAATGAAGATATAAAATGAACAAATATTTTACTTTATTTATTTCCCCCCCTTTTTCTGCCTTCAGACTGCAATCAGTGAGAACTACCAGACCATGTCTGACACCACCTTTAAGGCCCTGCGTCGCCAGCTGCCTGTCACTCGCACTAAGATCGACTGGAATAAGATCCTAAGTTACAAAATTGGCAAAGAGATGCAGAATGCCTAGTGGAAGGTCAGTGATTTACCAGAGAGTTTCACACTCCACTGGAGCCACAACCCGCATATACATGCGCAAGGACTAACCAAAGCAAAGCTATATCCGTATGGGGCAAGGAATTAATAAAAAGAAACAAAAAAAGTATAAGTGAAGATATGCTGACTATAAGGCTGTCCGCTGTAAGGAATTTTCGGTTATGAAGATAATCGGGTTTGGAGAAAGTGTTTACTTCTAGGTTTGTGTGTGGGTGTTATGGAAGAGTTGTGTTGGGTCAGTGTGCAGGGCTGTGCTCAGGACTGCTACACAAAATACATAAATCTCCCTTCTCTGGAAGTAATCATAGACCTCCCGAGATTCAGGTGTCAGAAGTCGCAATATTTTTCCAGAGTTAGACTCGTGCAGAACTGTGATCATGTTACAGTGGAAATGTCAGTACTCAAGTATAAAGTTTTAGGAAGGCACAAGGCATCTGATGAGAGAAATTAAGCACACTTCACATATCAGGGTTTGATTTAGGACAGGAAATAGGAATTGTATCCAAGTATTTGTTGCATTGTGATTGTCATGCATGCTAGAATTTGTAAATCGGAGGAATCGGTCAAATCCGGACATTGACTAGAAAATGTATAGCAGTCATCTGACATTGTAACTGGTACCAAGCTTAAAGTAATCCGGAACTGGCAATTTAGTGTTAAATTATGCGTTGCTCATGAAATTGACTGTATTTCTTGCGGTTAACACTTAGGAGTGGCATGATCCTCAGCACAGCTCTGCCCCTGCACTGTGAACCTGTGTCTGAGTGCTCACCTGTTCTCTGTTGTGTTCCACTGATGTACGCGTCTCCACCCATGCAATGACGACTGAATTAAGGTAACGCAACTTCTATGCTGTTGCATCTTTAATGCATTCTCTGTTCTGTTCACCTCCACTGTTGTACAGCTTTTCCTTTGTGAAAGGAAAACATACTCATATTAACCAAGATTGATTTGCCAAAATGTCTTTCCTATGGTAAAGAACTCCATCCTCCCATGTATGCAAATTTCTATTTTAATACGCTGGTTTTTGTTGAGTCTTAGAATATTGCACTCTTAAATGTGACAAACTGTATTGGTCAATGCCACGTGAATGCAAAGCAGTTGCCATGTAAGGCAAGATACTAAAGACGTTACATGACTTCTGTAAGGCCATATCATACTGTTTGTGTTACATAATGTCTAAGTATGCTGACTCTGGATCAGTTACTTGTTAGCTAGACAATGTACTGTGTTCAACCCTCACACTATACTACAACTGTGTGCCGATCAATTATGAAGTTTAAGACTGTACTGCCCCATTCTGCACTCAAATAAATGGATTCAACATCTTGGCAGAATTGTTATTTAACATTCCAAAGATTTTCTTTTGGAAGTAATTATTAGAACTGTCAGATGCAGGTCTGTTGGAAAGTATTAATCATACCAATGTGTCAGGACCTCTGGACCTTTGTCGAGTGTTTTATACAATTCATACAACATTGATCTTAAATAGTTAATGCCCTGAGTGCACCGTGTTGGAGTGTTCATCTTTGGGAGTGAGCTGCACCACTAACCAACTTAAAAAGATCAACATATAATAATATTATTATTATATCAGTTACAGCTAAGATCAGTCAGTTGTGTGTACAGTATTACAAAAAAAGTATATATATTAATTCTGAGCCCCGGGGTAAATGCTGTTGAAAGATTTGACTAACTTTCAGTGGTCTATGATGCAAACACATAGCAGGGTAACATTAGAAGAATATTAATTAATCAATATAAATAATAAATAAATAAACCTGGATATATTAGCAACAGTGGTGACTACAGGAAGTTTAATATTCATGGACACAGCAAGAATCAACTTGTCACTTAATTGTTGCATTAACTTGTCATCTTAGTAATGTGAAAGTAGCTGTGCTCTCCATGTTTCTGTCTGATTCATTAACTCATGTAGTCAACTCTTCAGAACAGTGTTCACACAACACACATAGCTCCATCCTTCTTGAGACCAATGTACTACATTATGATGATGTGATGTAGTCAGAGGGCTAAGACACTGACAGCAGAGTCACAACAGAACAGGTCACATGATCATGATGACAGTAGTATCAAGGTTACAGGTGAAGCACAGGTGGTGTTGTGACTGGGTGCTAACTGAAGGCTGCTTAATAAGAATAAATCAGCTGTCTCTTTATTTTTCAATTGGCAATATGTATTGCCTGGTGATCATTATATCCTCACTCATCCATGTAGGAATGGTTAGTTCAAAAATGACAGAAATAAAAAGTAAAAACATAATAATAATAATAATACATTTGATTTATATAGCGCTTTTCCAGGTGCTCAAAGACGCTTTACAACACATAATTAAAAGAAAAAGAAAAAACCTAAAAGCTATGCATTATAAATTACGATAAAAACAAATAAGCAAATAAGAACATACAGAGCACACAATCACACATTAAAAGCAATTTTGAACAGGTGGGTTTTGATTTGTGATTTGAATAATGACAGTTCGGTGCAGTCTCGGATGTTTTTGGGGAGAGAGTTCCAGAGGGAGGGGGCAGAAATGGAGAATGCTCTGTCACCCCAAGTCCGGTGCTTGGTCCTGTGTGGGATGGAGAGGAGGTTGGCATCAGAGGAGCGGAGTTGGAGGGTTGGAGTGTGATGGTGAAGCAGATCGGTGAGGTAGCAGGGGGCCTGGTTATGGAGGGCTTTGTAGGTGAGGAGAAGGATTTTGTAATAGATACGTTGTGGGACGGGGAGCCAGTGGAGGGTCTGGAGAACAGGGGTGATGTGATCGCGGGTGTGGGTGAGTAGTCGAGCAGCAGAGTTCTGAATATACTGGAGTTTATTGAGAATTTTTGATGTTGTGCCATAGAGAATGCTGTTGCAATAGTCTATTCGGGAGGAGATGAAGGCGTGGATTAGTGTTTCAGCAGCAGATGAGGAGAGTGATGGACGGAGACGAGCGATGTTTCTGAGGTGGAAGAAGGCAGTTCGGGTGATTTGTTTGACATGGTGTTCGAAGGAGAGGTTGCTGTCTAACATGACTCCGAGGTTGCGGATGTGTGGGGATGGGGACAGAGTGGAGTGGTCCATGGCGAGGCTGAAGGTATGACTGGTTTTGGTGAGAGATTTGGGACCGATGATGAGCATGTCAGTTTTATCACAGTTGAGTTTTAGAAAGTTGGTGTTCATCCAGGATTTGATGTCAGTGAGGCAGTGGGTTAGGGTAGTGTGAGTGGCAGTGGTGATGGCCTTTGTGGAGATGTAGAGCTGGACATCGTCGGCATAGCAGTGGAACATGAGACCGTGTTGGCGTATGATATGTCCAAGAGGTAGCAGATAGAGAATGAAGAGAAGTGGACCAAGCACTGAACCCTGAGGGACGCCCTGAGACAGAGGAGCAGTGGAGGAGGTGCAGTTGTTGATATTGATGAATTGTTTGCTAGATCTGTTTGCTAGATATGATTTGAGCCAGGATAGAGCAGATCCAGTGATGTTGAGGGACGTTTTGAGGCAGGAGAGAAGGATGCTGTGGTTTATGGTGTCGAAGGCTGCAGTGAGATCCAGGAGGATGAGGATGTTGAGGTGACCGGAGTCTGAGGAGATGAAGAGGTCATTGGTGACTTTCAGAAGTGCTGTTTCAGTGCTGTGCTGTGAGCGAAACCAGATTGAAATGGCTCGAACAGATCATTGGAGGTGAGGTGGGTTTGAGTTGTGCAGCAGCGACGCTGCTTCTAGTATTTTCGCTAGGAAGGGAAGATTTGAAATGGGCCGGAAATTGCTCATGGTCTCAGGGTCGAGTCCAGGTTTTTTGAGGATGGGGGTGACAGCAGCCAGTTTAAGTGTGTCGGGGACTGAGCCAGTGTTGAGGGATGAGTTAATTATTGTAGTGATGAGTGGTGCAATGGCTGGGAGACATTCCTTGGCGAGAGTAGATGGGATGGGGTCCAGGCTACAGGTAGTGCTTCTCATTCCTTTTATGACTGAAGTGAGCTCCGACGGGGTCACAGGGGAGAATTTAGAGAGGGGCGGTGTGGTGAATACGGGGACAGCAGGTGGAGAGATGGAACTAGCGGGGGAGGTGTTCAAGTTGCCGTAGATTATGTCAATTTTAGTATTGAAAAACAAGAGGAAAGAATTGCATTTGTCAACTGTAAAGGTTTTGGAGGTGTTGTCTTTGGGTTTGAGAAGTTTGTTTATTGTTGAGAAGAGAGCCTTAGGGTTAGAGGAACCAGAGTGTATGAGGTGTGAGTAGTAGGTGGACCGGGCTGAGATGAGAGAGTCTTTATATTGTTGAATGTACTCGATGTGGGCTTGGAGATGGACTGTTAACCCGTTTTTTTTTTTTTTTTTTATGGAGTCTTTCAAGCTGGCGCTTACGGGATTTCATTTGGCGGAGTTCAGGAGTGTACCAGGGAGTAGAGTGTTTGAAGGAGACCGTTCTGGTTGTAATGGGAGCCAACTGATCAAGACAGGAGGAGAGAGTGTTATTATAGTAGTTTACCAGATCAGACGGATTGTCAGGCAGCGGGGAAGGGGTGGAAGACATGGTACTAGCAAGAGAGGCTGAAATAGTTACGGGGGAGATGGTTTTGAGATTCCTGAATGATATATTGCGCTTGGCCATTGGTAAGGGGATAGGGATGTCAATATCCATGGTGATAGCCAGATGGTCGGAGATATTTAAGTTGAGGCTGGAGAGATGAGGTATTGTGAGACCAGTGGAGCAGACCAGGTCCAGGATGTGACCACGGTTGTGTGTGGGGAAGTCAATATGTTGTGTGAAATTAAAGCATTGCAGCAGTTCCAGGAATTCAGTGGCAAATTTACATTCAGCATTATCAATATGGATGTTAAAGTCCCCTAATAGGAGAATGGTGGGTGAGATTGAAGAGAGCTGTGTCAGAAATTCTGAGAAGTCAGAGAAAAAAAAAAAGATGTATACAACTATGCTGGAAGTTAACCATGAACATTAAATATCAGAGGAAATAAACGGCATATATGTATCAATAACCTAGTATTTTACAGGTATACTGCCACCTACTGGTATAAAGGTGAACCCTTTACTCTGCGTGTTCTTCACAGGCTCTGCATGTTCGTCCAAGAAACAGCAGAATGAGGTGGAAATATAAATGTGATAACAGCAACAACTATGCACAGACAAATTACTTTGTTTAATCTATATTAGGAACTGTGTTGTATTAAACAATGCAACGATTACGTGACAAGTTGATTATTGCTGTGCACATGAATATTACACTTCCTGTAGTCACCAATGTCGCTGACATATCCAGGTTAAATTCGTTATTCTTTATATGGACTAATTAATTAATTTCTCTACGTTATGCTTCTTGTGGAAATGTCACACACGTCGGAACATCTAGCGCCCCGCTTTGAATGACTTCCGCATCCAGCGCCTTTGAGCAGCAGCAGCCAATTAGATCCAACAGCGGAGCTGCTCAGCGCTGATTGGCTCTCACAACGCAACGTCACTAGTGACATCACGGAGCACTGAACCAAAGCATGTAAATAGAAGAGACTTCCAGCAGGTTTGTTAGGAAGGAGGATGAATGCTGGATACCACTCAATAAGACCCAGGCACAGAGAAACAGGCTAGACTCAATGTAGTGCATGAAATACAACATTCAAGGAGACATGAGTGGATGAGGGCAGGTGGAGGGAAACACCACTCAAAAAGCATGAGTGGATGAGGGCAGGTGGAGGGAAACACCACTCAAAAAGGCATGAGTGGATGAGGACAGGTGGAGAGAAACACCACTCAAAAAGCATGAGTGGATGAGGGCAGGTGGAGGGAAACACCACTCAAAAAGCATGAGTGGATGAGGGCAGGTGGAGGGAATGAAACACTCAAGAAGGTATGAGTGGATGAGGACAAGTAAAGGAAATTAAATACTCAAGGAGACATGAGTGGATAAAGGCAGGTAAAGGGAAGTGTCTGTGTGTATATATATATATATATATATATATATATATATATATATATATATATATATATATATATATATATATATATATATATATATAGATGATGGCTGAATATGGTTGCATAAAGACCAGCCCTCCAAATCTAAACCTGGGGCTGGAAGCAGTGCAACCATGACGAAAGCTATGCCATTAGGAGAATAACTCTTACTCTTACTTATAATTGAATACATATTCGTGGGAAAATATATTTACATTTGTTTTAATGATGTTTAGGCCAGCAGAGAAGGCCTTGCTGGCCCTGACAGCCCACCACTGCTACTACTACTATTACTACTACTACTACTACTACTGCTAGCAAAAATGGCACTCTGAGATTCTTGAAGGAAGAGGGCAATACAAATATAATGTATTGATCGGCGCGTATTCGTATGTGTGTTTGCGTGTGTGCGTGTGTGCGCGTGTGTGTGTGTGTGTGTGTGTGTTATTCACACAGTGTGTTATTCTCAAGTCAAAAAGTATTAAACCGAATCGCATGAAATTTGGTGGGATGATTGGTTATTATCCGGGGATCATTTGATTAGATTTTGGGATCGATCGGGTCAAAGGTCAACGGTCAAGGTCATAAAAAAGGTCAAAGTCTTCTTGAATCGCTATGGAGATAGAAGCCAACAGAATATAGTGATGTCATCATTCTGCTTGTGGTGCATTTTTTTTCCTTGATCTTGTCATCACTGAATACAAACAGGTTTTCTGGTGGAAATCCCCTCTTATCACTGCCTTTGATCTCGCGCCGAACCACAGTCTATAAGTAGAGGTGATTTCCAGCAGTAATTTGGTCTGTGAGTCTCACAGAAGCCCCTCCCACTACTGGAAGCGGTGTATGCAAAAAACAGCTTTGAACTGGGAATCGCCTGCACCCCGATAGTGGAGGGGGGGAGGTCTGTGACATTCACAGACTGGGTGGGTGGGAAGGCGATTCTCAGATTCATCTGGGAATCGCCAAGGTCATTAGATAAAAGAGGAACAAAAACTAAATGAATTTCTTACATAAAGAAAGTAATGTCTGTGTAATGTCATGAAAGGTCAAAATCTACTTTTACCATAGCGCGGCCAATTTGTATCCAATTGGCATGCAACTAATGCCAAAATGTTCATAATTCAATGCCGATCTTGTAATATGCGAAAGTATGTGCTCTACCGAGTGCCCGTTCTAGTTATTACTACTACTACTACTACTACTACTACTACTACTACTACTACTACTACTACTACTACTAATGTCACTACTATTAAACGTTCAGCTATTGAAACTACTACTCTTGTTGTGACTATATTTATACTATTATACTATCAGCAAATTGTTTGTGCTTCATGTCTTGGATTATTTATAAGATGCAGTTTTGCTTCCATCTTTTCCGGTTATACAATTCCACTTGCAAGGATTTTCACATTTCAGCAGGAATTTCCCTTTTTGGTATTTTCAGATCTTTTCAGCTATTTATTTAAAGTTCAGCTTCCAAACTTTCAGTTTTGTAGCATCCAACACATTTTCTGAAGGAAATGCTTTTTCTAGTTAAACGTCACTTTGTTTTCGATGGTTTTTCAAACTTCAATCTCTAGCCTACAAACAGGAAGTGGAGCACATCATGAAAATATGATGTGTATGTTAACAAAGAATGAGAAGATGAAGTATAGATTACATTTGGGCGATAAACACAAACAGACATGTTGCTTTTAGACCTTTCTAAATAAAACAAATTACGCTGTTTGAATAAAATCACAACTGTGAATCAGAGAGATTCATTTCAGGTTGAAGATTAGTTTTCTTCCTGTAATCGATGACATCACTATCAAAAATGGCACCAGATGGCGACATTGGTCTTTTCAAAGTCTGCAAAGGAGATTTATTTTTTGCTCCTTGGAACCCAGGTTCATCTATTTCCATCTGGTTGTATGCAATAGTTACAGAAAACCAAGCAGCAAAGCTTTGCATCAAAGTGTAACCTACAACATTTTAAATATCCTCTTTCTGGAAGCTATTTAATAAACAGCCACCAGGTCTGTGCATTATTCATGTGGTTTGCTGTAAGAAATCATAATTTTTTTTAAGGATTTGTTTATTGAATGGTAAATGGACTGTACCTGTAGAGCTTTAGTCTTCTGACCCATACGCTTTGACACATGTCATCATTCACCCGTTCATACACTGATGACAGGGGCCACTTGCCCATCAGGATTAACATCCACACACTGTGGGCTACGGGAGGAACGTTGGGGTTAAGTGTCTTGCCCAAGGATACATCGGCATTAACTATAGACGGGGAATCGAACCAACGATCCAACGACGAACCTGACCACAGATCCACAGTCGGATTGAAGAAGCCATCACGCATCAGTGTTTCATAAACCCAAGTGGAAAGGGGAATAGACAGGTGTAGCGACTAAGGGTTAATTTCTTGGACTCTGTGTGTTAATTACTCATTAAGTGGGTCAGTGGTCAGCAGGTCCGACTTCCAATTGATTGATTGATTGAGGGTTCAATCCCCGTCCAATTGATCTGTCCTGGAGCAAGACACTAACCCCTAAATTGCTGTATCTACGGTGTATGAATGTAACATGTAAAGTTTCTTTGAGTACCTTAAAAAGAGCTAAATAAAAGATGTTTTATTAATAATAATACTTTCCCCGACTAAGATGAGGAAGGTCAATATGAACTAATGATGTCCTAGTTATGCAGGTCAGTCACGTGTGTCAGTTTGCTTTATAATGTTAGTTTATAGCTCTTACAATAAATGAACCAGAGAGAAGAAATCGGAGAACTTGTGTTTGTATTAAAAAAATATAACGTTTTATTTCCAGCTACAAAGTGAAACATGTGACATCTTCGTCACACTTCTCAATAAAATAGTAAAAAATACTGTAAACAACAAATACACTATCGATACATTTCCAAGCACAGAACACATTTGGCTTTTAAATTAACTTAAACTGTACATATATATATATATATATATATATATTTATACATCATTTACACACACAAAAAAGGAATGAAATAACAATTATTCCAGTCGTTTCTTCTATTTGTGTCTAAAATAGACACTTTGTTCCTGTAACCACTCGGTTTCTTCCGTCTGACCTGAATCAATAAAAGTCAACATGTCATTTATTTATTACTTTATTACTTTATTAAACTTGGCGTACTAACTAATTTACACCTGTGTAGTTTTCTTAATTGATTCTTCAACTAATACAATTGATGGGTTTTGAATAAACAATACACAATACGTGATGAATCCTTCAAAGCTATACTACATATTCATATACTGTGTTTGCTTCACTCCCGGTAGAGAGACACTGACTCACACTGCAGGTACAGGACGCACTTAGTTGTGTTTGTGGAGGAAGAAGCTGAGGACATGAATCATCACTGTTGGTTGTGTTTATTTATTTAACATCATTCAAGACAACATGTGAACCCTTAGTTTTGAGCTTTACATTATTAATGTACTATTAAGAAGAAAGAGGCAAGTGTGAGTGATGCAGTGTGGGATCCACTCTTCTGTTTTATTTTAGGAGAGTCAAAAGTTAGAAAGGGCGGAGAAGAAACTGTATATTCATTTATATGTGTATGTATATATATATATATATATATATATATATATATATATATATATATATATATATATATATATATATACATACACACACACAAAGGCCTCCTAGTCTTTGCATCATATATAATATATATATATATATATATATATATATATATATATATATATATATATATATATATATATATATACTGTGTATATATACTGTATATATAATTTAAAACAAATCTCCCACCCATCCTCAGTATTCCCTTCAGTGTACACTCACGCACCCCCAATTCCTTTATATGCTTCCTCATCACCTCTCTGAGTCTCATGCGCCTTACAATTCACCACCACAGACTCCTCTTCTTCATCCTTCACATAGCCCTGTCTGGTGTTTCTCTCTCTCTCTCTCTCTCTCTCTCTCTCTCTCTCTCTCTCTCTCTCTCTCTCTCTCTCTCTCTCTATGTATATATATATACTCATGCCTTTTTAAGTGGTGTTTCCCTCCACCTGCCCTCATCCACTCATGCCTTTTTGAGTGGTGTTTCCCTCCACCTGCCCTCATCCACTCATGTCTTTTTGAGTGGTGTTTCCCTCCACCTGCCCTCATCCACTCATGTCTTTTTGAGTGGTTTCCCTCCACCTGCCCTCATCCACTCATGTCTCCTTGAATGTTGTATGTCATGCACCACATTGAGTCTAGCCTGTTTCTCTGTGCCTGGGTCTTATTGAGTGGTATCCAGCATTCATCCTCCTTCCTAACAAACCTGCTGGAAGTCTCTTCTATTTACATGCTTTGGTTTGGTGCGCCTTGATGTCGCTGCGTTGTGAGAGCCAATCAGCGCTGAGCTGCTCCGCTGTTGGATCTAATTGGCTGCTGCTGCTCAAAGGCGCTGGATGCGGAAGTCATTCAAAGCGGGGCGCTAGATGTTCCGACGTGTGTGGCATTTCCACAAGAAGCATAACGTAGAGAAATCGGTTAATTATTCCGTGGCGGATGGCGGAAAGTAACGGAGATAAGCCACGCCCCCTCACCGACGCGTATGACGCGGTTAAACCACAAACAGTCGGGCTAGTAAACTCAGGCGAGTAAGCGCTGTCAGTTCTGTTTGTGACGGGGTTCACACACATGCTGACCAGTGGATCTCCAGGACCTTTCTAGGACGTTAAACCAAATTTCCATGATTAAACATTTTGTGAAAACTCTGTATACATGAACAAGGTAGAATATGTAATATATTATATATATATATATATATATATATATATATATATATATATATATATATATATATATATATATAATATTACATATTCTCACTTCAATATATCCCTATTGTTCTCTACCTTTTCATCGTGCAGCTCCACTGTCCTGCGCGCTTGTTCGTTGATCTGTAGATCCGCTCGGGGGTCCCCAAAAGTTTTCAACAACAAAAAATCAACTGTCTCTTTATTTTCAATTGTCAATATGTATTACCTCGTGGTCATCATATCCTCACTTTTCCATGGAGTAATGTGTGGTTCCCAAATGACCCAAATAAAATGTAAGTAAATACGTGATGTATACAACTATGCTGGAAATTAACCATGAACATTAAATATCAGAAGAAATAAACGGCATTAAATACATATGTATCAATAACAGGTATACTGCCATCTAGTGTTATAAAGGTGAACCCTTTACTCTGCGGTGTTCGTCCAAGAAACAGCAGAATGAGGTGGAAATATAAATATAACAGCAACAACTCTGCACAGAGAAATTACTTTGATTAATTTATATTAGGAGCTGTGTTGCATTAAACAATCCAACGATTAAGTGAGAAGGTGATTCTTGCTGTGTACATGAATATTAAACTTCCCGTAGTCAACACTGTCGCTAACATATTCAAGTTTAATTATGTATTATTTATATTGACTAAATTACATTCTTCTAACGTTACCCTGCTATCTGTTTGCATCGTTAAACTATACGTGTTTAATTATGTATTCTTTATATTGACTAATTAATATTCTTCTAACGTTAAGAAAAAACAAACTAACAAAACGTACTCGGACCACGGACCTACACGGACCTAGATGTCGGCTGGATGCACCGGTTCCCCAAACATGTTGTCAGTAGGGGATCCCGCACATGCGCAGAACGGATCGAGCTCCGAATAACTCCAGAGTTCGAGAGCGTTCTGAAACCGGGCTGAGAACAGAGTTGAGCTCGCTGCTCAACACTATTATCAGCGTCCAAATACAATATAAAAAAGGCACTAGATATTTCAGGTTTTCATGATATGCATATTTATTACAAGAGACGGGTGGTGTGGCACCTTCAAGACAGTGTATACAACTACAGATTTAAATTGGTAAGCTAAAACAATAAATTTCCATCTATTCTTGATTGTAAAGACAAAAAAGCATGTTAAACCTAAAACAAACTTCTGTAGCACTGTTAGGACAAGATGCAACAATATATACATTATTTTACAGATACTAAACGGTTACAGTAGCACAATTGAAACCTATAGTCCCCATTTTGTCCAATGATGGAATATCCCCAAAGAGTTGTCAAATATAGTGACATAGTCCTTCGTGGTTTGGATAAAGCAGAAGTTAAACTTCCCTGAATGAAAATATTATAAATTGTTGACATACAGTAATGTTGTACAAAGTGTGCTCCCATTTAGGGACAAGATTCAGTGTATTCATGACAAGTGTAAAAGAAATAAAACAGCACATGCATGTGATGTTCATTCACAGAATCAACTGTGAGCTCTTCAAACTATTTACAATATAATAGTGTTTTTTCAGACCATTTCAACAGAAACTGCATACTGCTTGTTTGGAATAATATTTCAAAACTACTCGCTAGTTTATTGTGAACTGGTGATTGCTAAACATTTTCTATACTTTACATCCATTTATTTCAGCCTTTCTACTTTCTATACAGTGTTGCTTCTGACTAAAGTCTTATTTGTTATTCTAGTATTAAAGGAAAAGAGTGTTGTACTGTGAAAACATTCAAATCTTGTTTTCTTTATAGATATGATTTCTAAACACCTTTAAGATAAAGTTAAAGTGTAAAATAACAGACATATTCTCATTCTAAAACTTCAGACCTGACTTATTTAGGAGTTAGTTTGTGTAATCTGTCCGTTAGCTGCTGGAAGATAAAACCAGGTCTGGCTCCTTGGCTCCCTCCTGCCCACTGCTGCGTTGTCCACAGTTCCCAGTCAGCTCTGGGAACAGACTGGTCCGAGCAGAGTGACTTGGGGAGCCTGGAGTTGGACTCATGCCGGGCTTCCTGGGAGCGGTCAGAGGAGGATGAGTCCTCTCTGAGCGGGGAGTGAGGGGGGAGCGGATCCCCGGAGATAGCGGCCCTGAAGAAGGCGACCTCCCGCCGGGAGGAGTTGCTGCCAGGTTGCGGTAGTCCGTCCCAAAAGGAGAGCTGCTGAGTGGGGCCAGCTTGACGCCGGCCTGCTGGCTGGTGAAGCGGGACAGCACCTGAGTGACGGTGTTGCGGGCCAGCTGCTTAGCTGAGCTGTGCTCTAGTGGGGGAGGGGCGGAGGAGGAGGTGGTGGGGGAGAGGTCCCTGGGGGAGAGAGGGCCCCCGTGCTGCTGCTGCTCCAGCTCCGCCTGGCTCTGGAACTTGTGCCTGGCGGCATGGAAGCGCTGGTTGATACCGGCCTGGTAGGAGGACTGGTGGAAGCCCGGGCTGCCCAGACGCTTGGCGAGGACAGGCGAGGAAATGGGCGAAGAGGAGAGGGAAGAGGAGGCCGTGCTGGACGGAGAGTGAAGGTGCGGATGAGGGGGAAGAGGGGAATGCAGAAGTCCTGCTCCCCCATTCTCGACCACCCCACCATGTTCCGGTCCTCTGCCCTCCGCTGGTGGTTCTGACTCTTTATGAGTGGGATGGCCATTGACCTTTGGTAGTGAGAAGGATTTAGGGCTGGCAGTTATCTTTCCATCTGGCTCAGTCTGAACAGAGGTGGACCCCAAGGTGGAAAGTGGTTCCTTCCCCTCGGTCACAGACTCCTTCACCTCTTCTTTAACCCCTCCGGTTTCAGCCAACCTCTTCCTCAGCTCCTCCAGTTGCCTCTCAAGTCCCTCGCTCCTCTCCTCCTCTCTGCCGATCCTGGCTCTCATCTGCTCTCTCTCCATGTCAAACTCGGCCAGCTGCCTTTCAGAGCTCTCCTCCAGCTGGGCTGCCCTGCTCTTCTCATCTCCCAGAAGCCCCGTGAGCTTCTCCAGGGCGCTGGTCTCCTCTCGCAGCAAAGTGCGAAGCTGGGAGACTTTGTGCGCCTCCTCCTGCGCCTGGCTGCAGGCTTTCTGGAGCTCCAGCGTCAGGTTGGAGGAGAGCTCCTGCTGCTGGGACAGGGACTGCTCCACCTGGCCCACCGCCTGGGCCTGTTCCTGCTCTAACCTCCGCACCGTCGCTCGCTCCACCTCCAACTAGAAAGGGAGGGAGAGAGAGAGATACACGAGTCAAGGGGAGGCAGCGTTTCCACATTTGACCACAAGGAGGCAGAAGAACACTGCTTACAAAACATGCCACACAGGACGAGATACAGTATAATTTCATGCCAAACAGACACATTTCAAATGTGTATTTTTCAACTTAACCCATTACAGCCGAGTATTGTGATTTAGTTATCTGCAACTGTATTTGTACGAGTTTTATTTATTCATACCGTAAAGGTGATTATCCTATCTTTAACAATGTCTCCATATTTGTCAATAGTATTCATAACACTTCATTCAAATTGCTCACCTGAAACATATGACGTGGTACCATTTCCAATATTAGAAAGCAAACTTTTGCAAATGGGGCTTGATTCCTGTTTTGCTTTTCTCCCTATTTTCACAGAATGTTTCCATCTGTCTCAGTCGGCTATATTCTCTAACAAACTACATTTAAATAAGGTGCACTGGAATCACACAGGGAAACAAATTCTGTATAAAAAAGTCTGCACATGTCGTTACAGGGTCAGACCAGACAGACAAAGAAGCTGTTGTTCATCTGTTGCCCTGTAAGTAATAATTAGCTGGTTTAAGTCAAGTTCAGATTGCCATTACGTCATTAGTTGGTGAGTAGGCAGCTTAAAACCTTTGATGAGTTAAAGAAGGAAATGGGAGGTGATGAAATACAACCTAGTGTATATGATTACTGTACAAAAACAACACAGACAGGAAAGCCTGAGGAAGACTGGGAGACACTCAGGAAACCTCCCTTCCATAAGGCCGTAGTCTAAAGTTTATATAGTGGCCGATTGTGCGCTCAGTGTGTGTGTGTGTGTGTGTGTGTGTGTGTACCAGATGATTCTGCAGTAGACATGGACATTCATTATCTCAGGTTTCCTGAGGCCATAAAGCCGCATGGCTGCTGGATAGCTAAACAATGGTTTCTTCCGCCTCTGCTTCCTGTGGAACAGCCCCATGCCTGTGCTTGTGTGTGTTTGTACTTTTACAGGCCAGGCCCTGCCCACCCCACCGGGGTACACAATAGACCTGCACTGAGGCTTCCCTGCTCAGTGCCTTGGTTTTAAATCACAGCTGCCACACTGAAGAAGGACACAGTGCAGACAGGCAGAGGAGAGGGAAGCAACAAAAAAAAACACATGTGCTCGTCTATCTAGAAAACTTTACCAAACATACACACACACACACACACACACACACACATGCACACATGTTGCACATATGGTGCAACGAGACATGTACACTTTACAGCTTTTACACGTCGGTCACACCTGTAGTAGTAGTTTGTCATTCTCCGTCTGCAGCATGAAGGTGAAATCCTCATTCTGCGCAGACTTCTGAGCACAGCGTCGTTTTTCCTCCTCCAGATCAGCTATCATCTATAACCCGGGAAACAAGTAGATCACTTGACATGGAGACGGGGCTCTTGGTGCAGGATTTCTGTGCATTCATTTGGAAACATTCACAATCCAGCCTATTGTACACATGCGGGCCGCCCTGGCTGGATGCTTGGGTGGTTGCAACATTGTCCAGACACGCAAATCAGAAACAAAGAGAAGCTCAAGATCTCACTGAATGTGTGTGTTCACGACTACTCACCCGCCTGTGTCTGCTCTCAGCAGCAGACAGCTGTCCCATCATCCTCTCCTGCATCCTCTTGCAGTGAGCCATGACCAGCTTAAGGACCGCCAGTGGGTTGGGTCCCACCGCCCGGCCCTGCAGGTTGGTACGAGTCTGAGTGAGCGTGTTCTGGCGCTCCGAGGGCTCGCTGTCCCGCTGCAGCGCCAGGAAGGGATCGCTGAGGTCGTACTCGCCATAACGCT
This sequence comes from Liparis tanakae, assembly GCA_036178185.1. Lineage (NCBI taxonomy): Eukaryota > Metazoa > Chordata > Actinopteri > Perciformes > Liparidae > Liparis > Liparis tanakae. Next base: position 10,569,349 of record CM070097.1, read on the forward strand.
CCTGGACGAATGTGTCTCTCTGCTGCGCCTATAGGAACACACAAACATGCAGCATACATGTCATGTCACTGATGAGCTGTTCCTTTAACAGCTGGGCCTGGAATAAATCTGTCTGCAGCCTGAGGAAGAAAACAACAAATCTGTCGCTGTAAATGTTCAGTGCTGACTCAGCAGGAAAACTATAAAAAGTGTGTCTGTGGATGGCAGAGCATAGATTTGATAGGATGAGGTCTATGTTCAACCCTGCAGCACAGGACACGGATGTGTTGAGGAGATAACATGAGGCCCAACTGTCAGTGTCAAGAAAACACAAAGTGGGCTAACTGATCGGGAACAAAACAGAAGATTTACTTATAACTTTACGTATTCAATTCAAATTAATTCAGTATATTTTGTAGAGCCATTCCATTATCCATACCGCTGATCCTCATTAGGGTCGCGGGGCGCTGGAGCCGATCCCAGCTGACATAGGGCGAAGGCAGGGTCACCTGGACAGCTCGCCAGTACAGCCCATTAGCCCATTATCACACATTACAAATTTACCTCAGAGGGCTTTACAGTCTGTACACATAGGACATCCCTGACCTTTGACCTCACATCGGATCAGGAAAAACTCCCAACAAATAGAAAAAAAACTTTCACAGGGAAAAAAGGGAATAAACCTGGAGAGAAACAGAGGAGGACCCACCTCCAGGACGGCCAGAAGCAATAGATGTCATGTGACCAGATGGAATCATTACAGAGTTACAACACATCCAATGAGTATGACAGAGTGTATGAATAGTTGGTAGTAGTCATGGACCACGATCCAGACCACCGTGACCCATCAGGCAGATGGAGGTAGAGAGGAGGAGTGAGAGTGTATCACATCATTATCAAACATACGACTTGTAAGTAAGTGTGTGTGTGTGTGTGTGTGTGTGTGTGTGTGTGTGTGTGTGTGCAGGAGATCTGTGTGTGATGATGATATTGTCAGTGTGAGCAAAGCAGATGGTGGTTCCTCTCCACCCAAACACAAAGAGGTGAAGCGGGGTTGTCCAACCCCCACCCGGGGCAGATGTTAACTCCTCCCCAGGGATGCAAGGGTGAAGTAAAGGGCCATGACATCAGACACAAACACAGAGCTGTTTCTAATGAAGAAGTTGCATAGTACCAAGACCAAAAACTAAATAATGTCATAAAGAAAAAGATAGAACACTTATTGTCAACTACTTTCCATCTCCCATACCCTACTCCGGCTGGTTTGAGAGAACCAGGCTGCAATGACAGATGGAGCGAGGGCCTTGTTGACTCCACTCCGGGATACAATGATATATTATCCGGATGTCTCATTTATACAGTAAGTGGGTTTGGGTTCTGGATGCCTGCAGCGTCAGCTGGCGGGCCAAGGGATGCGAGCACAAGCCGCGCAGTTCAATACACGTGCCTTCGGGACGCCCGTCACTGTCTCCCCAAAGTGGTCCTCATCCGACACCCCGGTCCTCCGTCTCCCTGCCCAGACACGCATCGCACTACATTCCTCTGCCTGTTCATTTCTCCCAAAATGCCTCCCTCTATTTCAGTCTCTCTGCCAGCGTCTTTTTCTCTCACGCTCTCAGACTGTGGCACACACAGACACACACACACACACACACACACACACACACACCCTGAGGACATCAGTGAGGAGGCTGAATTTGAGGCTGAACAAAGAATGTGACCCTCGGTGAAGAGATTACAGGACTTGAACAAAGACAGTGTCTCAATGCCATCAGTTTTATGCATTGTCTCCATGTTTGCCCCCGTAGGTTTCAATGTGTGAGAACGGGTACAAGTGTGTATGTGTGTTGATTTTCCCTCTTATTTTTGGTGATTATAAATGTGTATTTGTATGTGAGCCATTTATACATTGACCAGTAGTTGTGTGTTTTTGTGCTGGACTTTGGAGTAAAGCTTCTTCATCTAGCTGGAGACAAAACTGCAGCTTTCTGAGTTAAATCACTTTTTAAATAGACCATTATGGGTCGGGCTGCAATTGGATTTTGTGTGCGTGTGTGTGTGTGTGTGTGTGTGTGTGTGTGTGTGTGTGTGTAGCAGTGCTCGCCCTGTCTCTGCTCTCCCATGGTTTTCTTGGGACAGTTCTGATCATAATGACAGAGAGCACAACAAGCACTCCCTCTCCGCTGCAGAGCTCTCATTTCTACCCGGCCACTGGTGAAAAATGTCTCTCCAACGAAGAATGGATCGTAGGATATCTATTCACTGTTACATAATCAATATTTCCGTTTTTGAATGAATGTACATCAAGTATGTAAGACTTCCTCTACAATTTCACACACTGTCTGAACCAGAATGAAACCTGTGTGCTCCAGCTTATGTGAGCTTTACCTTCTTCCACAGCCTGTATCCTCTAATAACGCGTTCCCGCAGCTGTGACGAGGTGTGAAAGACAATCTGATGCTTTTCACCTGGAGAAAGTCCGCCAGTCAGTCAGTTACCGACAGCCTCAGGGCACAATCGTGCCCTTGTGTGGGCTGAAAAGAGGGAACAGGGACTCCTGTTTCCTGGGAGAACCTCTGCAATGACTATCACACAATGAAGTCAGCAGCTCCGACTGGTACTGGGGGAACATCTCCTGTTACAAATGAACAGTTAAGCCTTAAACTCTTAAATACTACTGCGGATGAAAGGTAAAACTGAACTGTTATCACAATGAGAATGCATACTCATGCATGCACATATATGTGTGTGCATCTATGAGCTGGCATGTGTTTGCACACCACGCTGCAAAAGGTTGTAACTTGTTTGCATAACCGTCTGTTTCCGGGGTAACATCTCAAATCCAGCAGCTTCGCAGTGGGGGGGTTATGGGAAAAGAATGCGTTCCTGGTGGATTAGTCCACTCTTCAGAAGAACTGTTAGACGCACAGAGACAAAAGGCCAGCAGGACCAGACCTGTTGGATATGAAAAGCTCCTTTCATGGAACTTAAGGAGTACCGTGCAAGCGTCTTTGCAACAAGAGGGACAGAGGACAATGTCGAATAAACGAGTATATGAGGTTGTTGTTAGTTCAGTTATTTCAAAACAGGAAAAAGGAACTCATTCATTGAGACTTTTGATCATGAACCTGCCGTGCAAGAGAATCGCAGCGTAGAGTAGGAGAGTGAAATGTGAAGCAAAGAAACAGGTGAGCAACAGAAGACAGCAGGTCAGCTGCGGACGACCCTTTTCAGACGTATGTCTCCGGCTTCAGGGTTTTCTTAGATGAGGAAGTAAGTAGTGCAGTTTTTCTCCTGGGGGAGTGGACACGGCTACTCTGCTCTGCTCAATAGTAGAACACAACAAACAGTCAACAGGCCACTCGTCAGCCGGAGTAACAGTGACTCCACATACATCTGACTACAGAACAGTCACACAGCCAATGGCGAACAGGGAAGTCCTTGCCTAAAAAATAAAAATAAAGTGTGTATCAATCAAGTCCTCATGAGATTCAATTTAGCCATTTAACTTGTTTTAAGTCAAGCTCTACAGACCAACCATATTCAAACTGTATGCTGTGAAGTCTTTTTATAATGCAACGGATTAGAACACGTCAACAATGACCATAATAAGTAATAACACAACATATGCCAACCCCACAGTAGACATGCCTTAGTTTGAGCACTAGAGAGGGAGGTGGTGGTGTCTGGTGCTGGGGACTAACAGTAGCTAACCAGCCACTAAGGACAATTATAATCATTATCTACACAAGTCTCTGACAGGATAAGAATGTGAAGAGTTGTCTTGGGAGAGCCCACGTTTCAAATGTACCAGCTTTAAGCTGCATTTGTTGATCTTTGACCACTTGTAGGCAGAATAACTGTACAACAAGCTATAAGCCAAATGAGTGACAATGGATGTCTGTAAAACCGTAATAATCATCTTAAGAAAGCTGGACATTAAAGAAAGCAGTGGAGCCTTCAGGTAAACATTCCCTCTCATGTCCAGGATGAGAGCTGAGGATATAGACTGGGCCCTCATCAGCATCTACTGAGAACTCACTGAGATGCTTCAGACTCAGGATCGGTATCACCGGTGAAACGTGGCCATTTGTGTATGTTCTGCATCATTACATTTTCAAATGTGTACATTTAGAAAATACCGTCCAGGAAGTGCACTAAAAGGTTTTAAATTACGGTGGAAGCCATATCCGTCTCATTGTGTCTCGTGCAGACGGAGCAGGGAACAGCGTGAGAGAGGGCAGGACACTCTCGAGGACATCGTGTACTGAAAAGTGCATTTCTCACAGGTTTATCCTAACAGGAGCGTAATGGGCCACAGCTAATATACAAATGTGTAGCAATTCAGCCCAAAAGTATTGTACATTTAATTTACTTACTATAGGATACAATGTTTTTGCCTGCATGATGAAATCTAGCTGTGGTTCCAGCTTCACTATATATCCGTCAACAATAAATATATATATATATATATATATATATATATATATATATATATATATATACACATACACATCCCTAGGCTTTTTGACGGTGTGTGCTTGAGGCTTCAGCTGTATCCTCACCTCCCACCCACACGTTAATTACAGATGGCAATAAAATGTCTGGAAAGACGCCAAACAAAGCCTCACTTAACTTTATGGGCCGTGCAACGAGACAACTTCCAAGTAATGTTTAACTGCCTCGGCCGCTATCATCAGCGGTTAGTGATGAAACACGGGAGCAGCTGATCTCAACCTTTGGGCAGGCGGCGCTTTGGGAGAGGACGTCTCACCAGGTGGAACAAGGAAGTGCTCGCGTCTCTCTTGGAAACGAGTTAAAGATTCAACTGAATTATTACACTGACACACACTGCATTGAGAGAGCATTGATTTTTCTTATCTCACTAACGTCCTCTGTCACTAATTTATTTGCAGCGGACAAATACTCTGCTGTTCAGCGCAAATAGCAGCGAAGGGTGGAACTTGTTACCATTACAGATATGATCCATTATTTTCGAGCTCCGTCTCGGGATAAGAGCGGCTGCCATGGAAGTGCTGCCATAAAAGGACATCCTAGGGAAAACTGTATCCGCTCTTATGAACTAATCATTGTGTGTGTGTGTGTGTGTGTGTGTGTGTGTGTGTGTGTGTGTGTGTGTGTGTGTGTGTGTGTGTGCTTCTAAAGCTAGAATGTAACATTAGGTACTTTGATGTCATCTCAGAGTGGTCGGGTCAGGGGGCTTTACTCTCAGGCCGGGGGCTTAGGGAGTTGATATCAAAGCGCTGACATCACAGTCCAGTGTGCATTACACTGTTGTTTTAGGTATTTCCTTGCTTTTAAAGGCCCCTTCTGTGTAGTTTCGGGGGTTTTTCTCTCGTATTTTCCCATACCAATCTAGACAACGTGTCCAAACTGGGCAGTGATTCTTGTCGAGGAACATAATATACAATCGTATGTGAGCAACACAATCTATTCAGGCCCTATTGTTTTCGGGAATCGGGAAAACACGTCAGCCTGCAAAAATAGCACTTTAGGATTACAGGATATGACATCATGTGGAAAACAAAACAAGCCCCGCTGAGCATGACACCACAATGACCTGGTTGGGTGAACAAAGCTCAGAACATTGCCAAGCAGCAATATTAGTTTTCAAGACCACAAAAGCAAATAGTTTGAAGCAGACCTGAGACATATTTTGATATCACAGTGTCCAAAGTGTGTTCATCGCTGTGTTCACTTGGAGTCTCGGAGGTAGTGCAACAACAATTTAAGAAGGCTTGACTTTAGAGCTCCCCCACTGAGAATTTAAAAGGCAGGTGTAGGTATGCTTTAATGCCTTCAGCTGGCATTCCTTTGAGCTACTTGCTCGTTACTGGATGTATGCCATGTATGCCTGACAAAGAGGAGATAATAGTCGCATTAGTTCCAGTACAGATATAGACAATCATCAACCCAAAAGATGTGCCACTCCTGTTGGAATGCAGGACCAGTTTCTGTTGCCATGTTGCCATAAAACTTCTTATTCGTCTCCTTAGTGATGACAACTAAAAACAAATCAAATCAAGTCAAATCTAGAATCTGTAGAGACAAGTCCCAAAGGTGACGCCATCATGTTAGTGAGCAAACTCTGACACAGTTCCAGGTTTCTGTGGGTTCCGGGTGACGGAAGAGTTCAAAGGGTGCCGAATGCGAATGCCCCGAGCGATCCCAAGTAGTTGCAGCTAAGAGGAGAAAATACTTTGAGTTGCAAAAGAGTGATATAGATTTGGGAGCCTCTTCTGCCTGACAACACTGAGGGTAGAGTCAAGACCCAGGAAGAAATCCCAATGTGGAAATGAAAAACAGAAAAGACACACCGTACCAACAGACCTCCTGAGTGCAAAAGCAATGCACAGACACAGAGATCCACATAGGACACATTAGCCTGCCATCAAACCCGGACCCTCCCCTCCTCAGTCGCCCCATGCAATCGGCCCCAACGTGGACCAGTCATTGAAAAGGGTGTACGAGCCCCCAGTGGGAACAGGGGAAGTCGGTGATTTGAGCCTACAACTCTGTACATCCTCTCCACAATAAACACTGCAGCCTCTAACAGGCCCACCACAGACTATCAATGTGTGTGTGTGTGTGTGAGTGAGTGCAGATAGGGAATGGGTCTTGGTCAAATTTGAAAGACCCCCCATAATGATGTTGTGTGTGAGGAGGAGAGAGGGAGGAAAGGAAGGGGAAAGGGGTTAAATATACAGAAAAGAGAAACGGGTGCAGACGGCCAGGCGACTGTACATCGGTCCTCGGGGGAATGACGTGTGTGTTGGGTTTGGGGCAAACCCTGCCTTCGTCAGATCTTGTCAACTGCCATCACAGATGCTTCTGAGCCGGTGTGGTTACATGGGCCTGCCCTCTGGCCGTGGCACTGACATTCTCCCATGCTTACACAGCTTCACTTGCATGCAACACACACCTCACCACCGAGGCCTGTTCTTAAGAACGAGTCGAGTCATGGGTGCTACTTGTCCTCATCACAACCTCATTCCTGGTGTCAGACAGTGAGTCAAGCGTTCAAGGCCTACGCAGCTTCAGCACAGAGCAGCTGCTGAGGTCATGAGTGTGAAAAGCAGCCGGGGGCGCCGAAGGAGAGCCAACCAATCCGCCTCGACTAAAACATTGCCTGGCTTTGTAGCCGAAGGTAGGCTGTGCTCTTTCACTCGAATATGAATGAACAAACCGCACACAACTGAGGACAATTTATGTTGCTCCATAAGGCCTGAGGTGCTGTTCACAATGCACACTTGGGTCATTCAAACCGTGGACAATGTGCCTCAAATCATTCAGTAGGGGCCATGAAAGACGACATCTGTGGAGTCTGTGTTCAAGTTTCTAAACACAGTTGGATGGAGCTCAGTTGAAAGAGCCAAACAACTTTCACAAGCGTTGCTGTGCGTATCGAGGTACAGATATCTATCCTGTATGTAGGTGTGAACTGCAGTAAGTCTGAGCTAACGCCCCGACACCATGTGGACTGGCAGGTCTGATTCACGCCCGCTGGACATGAGGAACACCGGTTGGTTTCAGCTGATCTGACCAGCTCATGTTTACTCTGGTGGAATAAAAGGCCCGGGGAACCAGAATGACTCCTGCGCCATTGTCTTTACTAGCTCTGTTTCCTTAGCTTCCTGTTTACACATCCCCTCCCTGCTAGCTCACATTCTTTTTGGGGGGTGTCATGCTGAAACAGGTCACATTAAGTGTCCAAGGAAAGAACAAGTAAAGAGTGAGTCGTGTTTAATGGGTTGTTTTGATGGCTAGAATAATATGTGCAAGTTATTATTACATAAGCTGCTACATGTATGCGAGGTGCTCTGCAATGTGCGTGAGCGAGTCCACAGGAGGACTGGTGAGCGTGTCCGATGTCGAGGCTAACTCACCCTCAGGGCATGGATGACCACATCCTGGGCCTCCAGCTCTCCTTCCAGCACACTGAGGAGAGTCAGCAGCTCTGCTCTGCTCAGAGCCTCCACATTCATCTTCTCATCCTGCGGAGGCAGAGGGAGCGTTACAGTATTAAAAGAAGCAAGTCATCAGAATCAGAATCAGAATCAGAATGGTATTTATTGTAAGCACACAATGCAATCAGAAGGATGAATAATGAATAAATAAAAATGGTCCAGGTGTGAGACTTTTTTCTTTTCTTTTCGTTTAGCCTATTATTACTTGGTAGTAGATTATCTGAGTGCATCTATGGGACTCGGGGTCCCATCTGGGGCCTCTCACTGGGTTGTGCTCAGGGTTATTAAACAGGAAGTAATTAGCATATGTGCATGTTAAGTTGCTGAGGGACTGAGAGGACAGTTGTTATCTCTCTTCTGTTCCCACTGCAAAGATCCAGTGGGTTAAATACCAACAGGGTGAGATGAATGTGATTGATCGAAATGTCTTATTTGGAACACACTTTTAAGGTATTAGCCATCCCGCTCTCCATCCTGTGATTCATCAGCTAGGTCCAGTCATAGTCATAGGGTCCAGACACAACACACTTCACACAGCAGACACCATCCTTAAAATTAAGAGAAAGACAAAACACAGTTGACTTCATCTTGGGTAAAGTCACGTTCAGGTTATTTACAGTGCCTTAAAACGTAAAACGGTGCGGCTGCTGCTCAAAGTGTTAATTATGTGTTTGACGAGGATGCGTGCATGCTGGGAGGTCAGATAACAGCAGCAGCTGTAATGATCGGCCTGTCTCTTACACCTCCTGTTGTTCTCTGTCTGTCACAAACCATAAATAAATAAACTGACGCAGGGTGCTTCAAGGGGTTACAGTACAACCTGCACACGATTAAAATCCACATAAAAGTCTCTTGGTATGATGCTGGGCTGCCAGAACATCCCCAGGGGAGGATTGTTCCTCTGGGGATGTTGAACACTGCAAATCACACATTCATAGCTGCTCTATTGAGATTAGATGTGAATCTGATTCTCATCATTTTCCTGCTCGTCAAACCATTCAGTGACACCTCGTGTTCTATGGAATTTACATTTCTTATATTTGTCCTCGCATTTTTCACCCGTTTGTATTAATAGCAAAAATAAACTGTCCTCGTATTCTTTTTAAACAAACCTCACCTCTTCTTTAACAGCAACGGTTGAATCTCAAGTGAAGGCTACTGTTTACTTTTTTTCAGCAGCGCACAAATTCTTCAGTGCATTCTGAGGCTCACCACACATTCACAGCAAAGCAACAAAGTGTGGGTGCGGCACAGTCTACTCACTTATAGGCACTCACACACGCACATACACACACATACACACACATGCACTCACAGGGACACGCGCACACACACTCTGGTGTAGGTTAGCTGGGATATTAGTGTGTGTGTGTGTGTGTGTGTGTGTGTGTGTGTGTGTGTGTGTGTGTGTGTTAGAGCCGTTGGCTGTAAATGTAGGCAGATCTCTCACTCTATGTGTCACCCGATATCTGAAAATTATCTTCCATGGAAAATCCTTCCAACATTCCAGGAATGCCCAAACCACAGGAAGCATCCCTGCAGAATGAATCCCTGAATCTCACTCTCTTGACTTTAAGATGGATACCCAGTCAAGTTAACAGTCTCGTCATGAGATGGCACATGCAGATCTAAGTGGTAAAATTTAAATGAAAATGTTTAAATTAAAGCCAAACAGCCAAGTAGTAACAATATAGTTCATGGCTTTGTGCATTAACTAGTTCACAGATGTTTGCTACGTGTGTTCTTTCCAGTCCTCTCTCTCAGAAGGCAATCAAACTGCCTGGGTTCAACTTTATCCTCCTGGCCAAGTAACCAGGAAGGCTCAGTGTGATCGGAGCGGTGCATGATCCCAGTTGCTCGGGAACAGCAGAGGATCCACCTGCCGCGGGCCTTTGTCTGACACAGGGGATGTCATTATGTTCCGTGTTGCCAACATTCACAACAGTCACAGACATCACAAACACACCAAACTAGCATGTGTAGCTTCTCTGGAGTGATAATTGTATAATCAATACTGCATCAATATCACTGAAGTGCACACCCATTAGCCTGAACATTAACTCAACATTAGACCCCTGGTCCTCAGCAAATAGTACTCTATAATGTCGTTATTAAATAGTATTTTAGCAGTATTAGTAAGAATACATTCCTACCTGGTTTGCGGCTGTAAAGTTTCACTTAGGCTAACCTGAAATGGCATCCAGAACGAGCAAATATCAAGTCAAGTCAGAAACCTATAAGGACTTTTGTATTGTCTTATTAAGAATTCTGAACAAATTGGGGGCTTTTTTCCACGGAGCAAATATTCCTACAACCTTCTGTGGAAACATACCTTCATGCGCCCTGTTATGCACGCATTAATTGTTCTCCAAATCCAAAAGGAGGCTCCTCAACAGCATGAATCAAAGTACTCCACTGTCACAAGCGAGAGCGAACAACAGACGTTCAGTGACGACGGCGCCAGCCAATCGAAGGGGCGTAGTGTTACAATCGGGCCAATGGCGAGCAGGCATTGCGCTAGGGGGCGGGGATTCGGGCGTTCCGGGCTCTGTGGGATAACCCCCTTTGTTTCGGACGTCCAGTGTTGATTTCCACCCATTCTTGTCGGGCAGCGTGAATTGTTTTCACTATAGTTGCATCGTGTTTACTTTACGTTGCAGTAGTCGTATCTACATTGTACACACCTCAGCGGTGGATTATGTGGAGCCGAGTGGAGAACACACATGCATTTTAAATTCGATTTAAATGGTTTTCTGCTCCTGCACTGACCGTCCGTACATTTTCCACGATCATTTATAGAGCAGGTTCTTTCAAACAAATAAATAATGAACGCCTCGTCTTGCATCTTACTGTGTTGCATCACCACCTAACGGACACATAATAATATTACAACATAATGTGCCATATTTCTCTGCATGCTGAGGAACCTCAACAGTCTGTTTTACAAGAGTTCAGATCACTAGTATCATTAGGATAGTCCAGTGTATATTAATTAATATGGTTTTGCAGCTCGATGATCAAAAAAATGTGTTTAATTGGGGGAATAAGCAAAGCTGGACAACTATAACTGAGCAAGTTAAAACTCTCTGCAGTCTTATATATATAATGTTACAATATTTGTTAAAAAAAATGTTGAACCATATATTTCAACAGTTATGTAGACTTTTAACCTGTTACAACGAACTTATACAAGGAACAGTATTTTATTTTAAATGGATTTGCCCAATAACTCAGATTGGGTCAAATCTGAGGTAGCCTTTTATCCAAAACCTTTCATGTTTGAAGGCGCCAGGCTCAGGCCACAGACTCGGGTCACGGTGGAGAGCGTGAAGTGGTACCATGACGACAACTCCTTTAGGGATGGTCACACTGTTAATGGGTTCGGCTGTAGCTCAGTGGGGAGTCTTCCCGTTACCACAAGGTGCCCGACAGTCAGTCCTGGAGTAACACATCTATAGTGACTTCTCACTCTGGAAAAGCTCAAAAAGTCAACATGAACCTTTTTAATGTCTGACTTGATAATTATAGAACTCAAGGGTTGTCACTGGTCTGAAAAAGGTGTTGATGTACGGACACGTCAGAGCTCTGGATGAATATGAAGCCTTTTAAAATTCAGATTAAAATAGCTGTTTACAAGGTTCTTTAACTACTTTTTTAATCCGATTCTTTGTTTGACTTCAACTGCTGTTGACTAACAAAGATTCTCTCTTACTTTCTTGCAAACCTCATATTAACATGTCAGTGACTGACAGTATGCACAACCTCACGTCGTACACACATTATGTTCATTTGCTTTCTTTTTATCCGTTGATATATTTATTCAATTCACTTTCATTTGATCTATTTTGCCCAATGTCATAAATCACAACAATCCTTGGACCCTCGCACTGGAGAAGGAATTTGATCGAATTATTTAAAGGCCCACTATGTAACTTTTTCACCTTAAAATAACAGCTTGAAAAAAATTGTGCCGCTACAATGACTTTTAATATATTGATTTGCGCCTCCGCCACTGCCATCGGGGGTCTGTGGCCAGAAAACTGCTGAATGTAAGATGGTTGGTAACGACCCGGTACTTCCGGTTGAGGAACAGGAAGTACTTAAACTTGCTGTCTGGCAGTGATTACCAACGTCATATAGTGCCAGTACACGCTCGCAGGTGACTTTTTATTTGCTCCGCTACGAGACGAGTACAAACAGAATGACATGCCGCGGCTGAACGGCTCGCTGCGGCTGCCGAGACACGCGGTAGCGTGCATTGATCAGCTGTGAGGGCCGTGACTTAAGAGCCATATATGGCTCGAGAGCCAGACGTTAAATACCTGAAGGGGGCGCTACAGGGGAAAAGTTACATAGTGTCGCTTTTGGGGCAGACACTGTCCGTCTCTGAGAGACATTTCAGCTTCAATACCAGGACCTGGAAACGGAAGTAGGTCAATGGAAGCAATGATTTATTCCCAGTTTTTTTGGAAAATGCCAACATGTCTTTCAAGAAAGACACTTTTAAACCACCAACAAAACAAACTATTCAAACCCATTAAGTCATTTACAGATAATTAATGGTAATTATGTGTCCATTAACTCACCCTGTCCTTTGTAACAGCAGGCCTGACAAAGGTGTCTGTTGAGAACATTTAAAAGTTCTACAATGTGTGTCTAATGAACATAATGAAGGATACATCATCTTGCTTTCACTTTGTACCCAACCTGCATACAAGCATTTATTTCCTCTTGTAGCAACATGTATGGCAGAAAAAAACAGGTGTTACACAGTCCTACTAAATAGACCGAAGGTTAAGGATAATAACTGATGAACTAGTCAAACATGTTACTGTCATTGCTATTGTCAGTTTATTAAGTATAAAAGTCAAACGTATATGTTGGGCAAAGGGTCTGAAATTATGATTTTCATGACATGATATTGAAAAGTATTTTATATCAAGATAAACTTTTTGAGATGTAGCATCTCTTTTCACAACATACAATGCTAAATAAAGAAAACTGGATTAATAAAGGTTATTTATTTTCCTTTGAAACCCAGTCAACTAAAGACATACACATAGTCATGTTTACATTATCCCATAATGACAACTAAACCATTTACAATGAGACATCTGACATCTGAAGATGATTTGAGTGATTACACGTTTCTGAACACTTTAAAGACGGATCAAATGGGTTCTCTGAAAGCACCAGCCAGCGACCGGGTGAGAGGCAGTAGTCATCTCCATTTACTGTCATTGCATACACACACATTTTAACATACAACTGAAGATGAACAGAGAAAAAAAAGCAAAATTCTCCTCCCATCACCAGTTATTGTACAAGCAAAAATAAAAACAATCTTCTAATCAAATAAGCAGCTTTACTTTTTTCCCTGAACATTAGATACAATTATTATCTTTATACACCCAGCCACAGCGTTACTTATGTTGGCACGTTGAAACACAAATGGCAACACATTAAAATTGAGAAAAGCTTCTGGTTCATTGCGCTCATGTATTCTCATAAACACAGCCGTCTTCTCCGGCGTAAACTATGAGGAGAAACCCTTCGAGCCCCAAAGCTTTCCTTAACCTTCAGACTCGGAGCACAGGAACGATGAAGTTAAAGATGAAGACTTTCCCTCCCTCAATAAAAAAAAGAAACTAAATGGAGGAAGTCGAGAGGTATTATATATATATAGGTTCCTTTTTGTTAATGAATCCTATAAAAAGATCCAAACCAACAATTAGAGCTTGAAGCTGAGTCACAGACAGGAAGAGAGAGAATATGAAAACACAGACAAACACATTGTTGGTTTTGGTCTTTTCATGGAATATGTTGACAGACAATAACTAAAACATAGAATACCACCATTCTTATCCGTTCTTCACTTTTTAGCTTAAATACTCTTGTGATCTCTTTTAAAACAGGTAAATGTATGAAACAAAGCAGTGAATTAAGACACCAATGATGTCTTAAGTGAGCGTATCTCTGATTGAACTAACTTCAGTGTGTGTTTTATAATAGTATGATCCAGACTCTTGGTGAACATTTTTCCAAATTTAACTCATACTTGCATAATGACAGAAGTTTGCGATTGCCTTTGGTACCTTATTATAATCAAAGGAAAGTCTGATTTAACAATGAAGCATGGGGAAGCACGTCCACAGAGGACAATTACACGTTTTGAATTTGGGTGAACGGTCAATTTGAAAGATTTCATGAAAAAACGTTTTGTTTTGGAGTTATTGGGAAACCCTTTTGCCTTTTTTAAACACGAGAGCTGCAGTTGGTCTGGAGTCGATGGTCCGGCCTGAGCGACGCGACGCTCGGCACACGTTCCCAGTTTCAACCAGACTTTCAGAGAAACTTAAACATAAAGAGATAGAACATTACAGCAGACAAGAAGAATTCATGTCGTATTTCCGATTGATTAAAAGAGAAAAAGGATACAAATCGACCAGTATTCTATAAAATTATATTAGAAATTAGAAGTAGTAAAAATGTTGAGCGTAATAATCAGTGTACATGGCAGTGAGTGAGGGGAGAAAACAGCCGATGAGACAGGGACGCTCCGGGCAGCACTTCACATCAGACTCACACTGAACCAACACGTCTACTGAGCTCTTGAGTAGCACATCCTTCTGTGTATTATTAGCTGCAACAATAGGAGCAAACCAAAGGAATAGTTGCCCTGTTGTTTCTCTTCAACGGAGTTGGACTGCACAAAACAACCTCTGGCTTCTCCCTGTCATACACACCGATGCCCAACTCGGTCGGAAACACATTCAAGTCAACAAACTGGTGTACTTATTAATACAATTAGTTTGCTGCTGCAAAAACTATGACTGCTTCTACGGAAATGGGAAACACCGACCAGGAACCAGACGGATGTTGTGTCTCTTTCTTACATTAAAGGGCAGCGGGGTCTTCGTAAATACAGGCTCTGCTGCACACTGCCAAACTCATCAGGAGCTAAAGGTTGTTTGTTGAACCAGACCAAGTTCATGGGATGATGACTCCTCCTCCTCCTCCTCCTCCTCCTCCTCCTCCTCCTCCTCCTCCCATGGTTTGGTTTGCGGTCGCAGTCAAAGCCTCGCTGCGAGCATCCTGGAGTCCGTCACACGCCCATGCGGCACCTGTTCTGGAAAAGCTGCTCGACCATGGAGGAGTCGACCAGCGTGGAGATGTCGCCCAGGTCCCGCTCGTCACAGGCGATTTTGCGGAGCACCCGTCGCATGATCTTACCTGCGAGTGGCGGAGAGGTAATGATGGAGAGATATTTTTAATAGAAAAAGAAATGATAATTAAGCTTGAACACTTTTAAGCAGCTTTTAGAGATGTTTGCATCGTTTTCTTTGGAGAAATAGTAAGAGCAACTGTTTGAATGACCTCATGGCCTAAAGATCATACATTCAGGAAAAGACACCATTGGCTTCAAACACATGTATTGTAGCAATATTTCTCTTCCATTCGCTCATAACCTCCAGACTTGATGACTGCAGCAGCATCCTCTTTGGCTCTCCCAACAAACTCCTCTTTTAACTTCAGTCTGGTCAGAACTCTGCCGCTCGACCGCTCACCTCCCCCCGCAGCCATGAACACATCACCCAGCCCTACGCTACCTTCACTGGTTCCCGGTCAAATTCAGGATGGATATATTACTCACCACCTACAAAAATCCCTAAACAACCGGGCCCCTCCCTGCCTTTCAGAGCTCCTCTCCGTCCAAGACCCAACCCGTTGCCTCAGGTCACCAGCAGACCTGAGGCAAACACTCTGAAGACCATCAGGACCAAGTGCCGGACCTGGGGGGACGAGGCCTGCTGCACCCCCCTCTGGAACACCCTCCACATCTGTCAGGCCCCCACCCCATCATCAATCAAGCTACCCGTAAAACCCGCATCTTCAAACTGCCTTCACCTGCTGACTCCTGACCCTTCATGACACGACCCGCATAGCTTCTCCAGTTTTGTCCTTTTTCCGAGAAATGTTCCGTGTTTGTTCCGTTTGCTCCTCGTCTTTCCATTTAGTTTACTTCTGTTTGTCTCTGCCCTGTGGAAAGCGTCTTTGAGGGCTAAGAATAGTGCTATATAAGTATTATTATTATATTATTATTATTATTATTAATAAAAATGCAAATACTTTGAACAATGGTCACAAGTGAAAGAAAAGTTAGTTTATTTTATAATATAGAAGAATTGATCCTTTAAACAGCAATGAAACTATGGTTTTGTTGCAGCTATAACTACTTTACTACTTACATTTATTGTACATGTCACACAAATTCAGCTGAAACAAAAACCTTCTAAACAGGTTTGGGATTATTAAAATGTTCTGTAACTTTACCAGATCTGGTTTTGGGGAGTCCAGGAGCATTCTGGATGTAGTCCGGTGTTGCGATGGCCCCGATCTTCTCCCGCACTGTGAACCCCGAAGATAAACATTTTTATTCACATCGAATCTGACTTTGATAAAGTTTCACTGAAAAACAGGTTCCATGATATTTGTTATATAATCCTAATCTTTGGCAGTAATCATATTTTCTTTTCTTCACTCATATCTGCGCAGTGGGATCAGATCCAGGGTTGAGTCTATAGATTTCCTCCTCCTTTTTTTTTTACACCAACAAGTTATTGGGTGCTTCAGTGGAGACGTGTGGGGTCCTCTGAAGCTCTCTCTGCCCGACAAGAATACTTTGATGGACCCTCCCCCCAACCGAGTCCTGTTCACCAACCTTGTTTTTTCAGCTCTGCCTCCAGCGTTCGGTTGTACGTCACTCCATCAGTGAGCGTTACGAAGCAGTAGAGGCTCTCTCCTTTCACAGGATGAGGTCGGCCCACGACCGCGGCCTCTATGACGGACTCGTGCTCCATCAGAGCCGACTCCACCTCCGCCGTGCTCAGTAAGTGTCCTGTCGGGGAAAGAGACAAAGGAAGTTTGGTCGACGGTCCTCAGAATGTAAATCCATTTGATCACGGACAGAATCATCCGGAACACAAGAGAGGAGAATACGTCTCATCAGTTCCTCTTGAAGCGGACGCTTCGCTTTTCTTTTACTTTGCGTTCCCTGAGAAGCTTTGCGATCCACTCTTGATTTACACACTTCTGTCTTTAGGTACATTTTTTTGTACACTGGATATTACGTAGGATTTAAAATGCAAAATGAAGAAGAACACACTTTATAATAGGAAGACAAACAGTTGAAACAAACCTCCTTTAGATCATTTCAATGAGCTCGGTGGCTCGTCTTACCGGAGACGTTCAGCATGTCGTCTATCCGCCCTGTGATCCAGTAGTACCCATCCTCGTCTCGACGGCAACCTGTACAAAAAAAAAGTTTGAATTTTAAACCGGTGTAAACTCAAAGCTTCTGACACATTTTAGCAGCAGCACACATGGTTCGTTACAGTAGTTAGAAAATAAAGGACAAACACACAGAAACAGATCAAGGTAAGAGAGTCAAATATAATATTTAGAAAGCTGAGACAATATAGATTTAATATAAATTAATATGTGGCAGCATTATAATAAACAGTGTAAATATGTAGTAAAGAGACAGATTAAAAATAATTAAGAAAAAATAGGAAATGAGAAGAAAAGAAAATCCTACTTATCTCAGTTTAGAATTTTATTTGATCTCATATTTAGGCTTTTTGATACCAAACAAGATGTTTCCGAAATGCATTTAGTATAAAAAAAGGACGATCTAAGGATAGCAGGTGTTGTATGATGCCCAGTTTGTAAAGCCCCTGATCTCCTGAGCTATATAAAGGACACTATTTCTCTCTCAGGAGGCCCCTGGTCTCTCACCGTCTCCGGTGACGTAGTATCCAGGGAACTTCTTGAAGTAGGTGCTTTCAAACCTCTGCTGGTTTCCGTACACCGTCCTCATCACTCCGGGCCACGGCTGTTTGAAAACCTGTTTGAAAGAGGAAGAAGCAGAAAGGGATCAACACACACGATGAGTCAACAAGTGAAAGATCTGTTCAAAACGGGCCGATAAGTGTCCTAACCAGGTATCCTTCGCTCGGCCCCTCCAGCTCCTCTCCTGACTCGTTCAAGATGGCCGGCACCACTCCAAAGAACGGGAGCGTCTGGAGAACAGAAACAGAAAAGATGACATATGTTTAACTTCTTGAACTGTATATTATTTTTTCTTATGACGTCAACATTAGATGTTTGATTGAGGCTTATGTGAAATGTGATCTGGATTGAACTTTGTTTTACATGTTAAACATTACCCAACTAAAGGCTGCATCGAACAAATGTTAATCTCAAAGTTATGAACGCCCAATAAGCTACACATTTGTGAAATTATAAATTTATATGTTCCACAGAAATATTTAGGAACAACAAAAGGCATTAAAATGCCCACCGTCTGCAACCTTTCTTAGAAAGCAAGAGTCTTGAATTATTAACAAATAAATCTATCAAGTTAGTTGGATAAAGTCAGAAGGGAGTTGTGGCAGCTCTGTCTCTTATCTCTAGGCTAAATATAAACATTTGCTAACATTTTAAAAAGCAAGAAACCTCAAATCTAACTATAGAACCCATACAAATCTCATAAAATATTTAAATGATTGAGAAATTTAAAAAAAACACCAACAATGACTGAACAGGGTTGACACTTTGACATTTTTTTATGAAAGAATGTCATAACCACACACTTATCTGGTGAGCATTCGTATCAATTAATGTAACGGTGGTACAGCAGTAACAGTTAAAAGATGTAAAGATAATCAATAAGAATAAGAAACAAAAGCTCACAACTCTTCACTGCCTTGGTCCCTCCATTGTTTAATTCATTAGTCCCTTTCTTCCCTTGTTTCTTAGTTTGCATGACTTTCTTCTTTCACAATTTAAACTGTTTTTCACACGTCTGTTTTTATACACTTTAAAAAAGTGCTAAATAAATAAAAGAATCTTGCCATATATACATTTGCCTCTCGATGTTATTGAGTGTGTGTATTTTGGACATGATTGACTCACAGCAGATCCAGGTTTCAAGGGTGTTGCTGCAGGTAGAGGGGTCAACACATGTCCACCCTGAAAGGCCAGAAAACATCCAGTGAGAAATGTTTGGTTATCCCACATGGGGAGTAAACTGTTGGCTGCGCTGCCTCCTGCTGGAAGCTGCAATCACTGCTTCTGAGTGAGGTAGTTAAAAATAAAAAGGTTAAAAGTGTTGACTCTTATTTGGAATATTTTTATGCAGCAGTTAAGTTTTGTGCAAAACAAAGTCTGACGTACAGTTTCTGTCTGCCAGAAGGTGTCAACAATGGGACATCTCTTCTCTCCCACCACAGAGTAGTACCAATGCCAGGCCTCGGCGTTGATGGGCTCTCCCACCGTCCCTAAAATCTTCAGAGACTCTCGTTTATACCTGCAGAGAGAACGTGATTTACTACAGAAACAGGTACAAAATGGCTCCCTTGTATAAAAACAACAATAAACACGCGACAGTAAAGAGCAGCATCACGAGCCCGTCAGCCGGGGATGTCTCGACTCACTTCTGCACCGGCTCTCTGCCGTACTTCATCAGCAGCCTGATGGCTGTCGGAGCTGTGTAGAACTTGGTCACATGATATTTGTCCACAATCTCCCACATACGGCTTACATCTGGGTAGGTAGGCAGACCCTCGAACTGAAACACAAAAAGTACCGTAAATACAAAAACCTTAATCAACAAAATATTAAAACAGAGATTTTGACCCCACATTTCAGACTTGGTCCTGGTACTGGAAATGGGATTATGTCATTTTAAACATCCTTTTTTCCCTCTTTAATAATAATAATAACTTTCATTATATCAATCCAATGGTGCAGCTGTTGATCATTTGGTGTATAAAGTGTCAGTCAATGGTAGGAATTGTGATTGTATTGATCACAGACCCCACATGCAGTCAGTAGAAACAGGAAGTAGAGTGACCCCACCGTCCCTCACTCACCAGGACGCTGGTGGCCCCGTTGGCCAGCGGGCCGTAGGTGATGTAGGAGTGTCCGGTGATCCAGCCGATGTCTGCCGTGCACCAGTAGACGTCATCGGGCTGGTGGTCAAACACCAGCTTGAAGGTGGTGGCAGTGTAGAGCATGTAGCCGCTGACCGTGTGGAGAACTCCCTGCAGACAAGAGAAGTGAAGCTTGAAGCAAGATCGATGATTAAAAAACGTGGGATCTAAACGAGGCAATAGCAAAAATAAATACAAATAATCTTTGTTGTTTGAAGTAAAAACTAGTTGGGATACTCAAAAAGGAAATGTCTGTACTCATGATCATTATCCGTTATAGTTCTCCTGTAAAGAATATGCAAACTACTACTGAACTGTACTGTGTATAGTAGTGATGGACCACGCTGTGTGTTGGTACTATTAGGGCCGACGGGACAAGGGAGTCTCAACGTCTCAATATAACTTGGGACCGGCTGTTGAGTCAGGTGTGCACCTCATGGTAAAACTCAGTGAGCCAGTTTGACTTCGTATCAAACCAGTTTGAAAATGTTTACGCGGCCCAACCCTCACTCCCTCACTCCCACGTTACCTTTGGTTTACCAGTCGAGCCGCTCGTGTAGAGGATGAACAGAGGATCTTCAGAGTCGCACCACTCTGGTTCACACTCGTCTGAAGCCCCCCGGACCAGAGTGTGCCAACACAAGTCCACCTCAGGGTTCCATGGGACCTGGTACACACACACACACACACACACACACACACACACAAGTTATCAATGAAATCCCGGCCAATCACTTACTAAACTTTAGAAACCACCTACAATCTAAAACACTAAACAAAAGTGAAAGAAAGTTAGTTTGACAAACTAGTTTGGAGAAGAGTGCTACACATGGGAAATCTGAGTTAGTGAATAAAGCAACAAAGAGTTGTTAGAACAGTTACAGACATGGACGTTTTCTTTAACTTATTCCTTGTGTGTCAATTAGAGCTGGGTCACCTTCTGATGAAAAACAATAGGACTAAGACAACAATAACAACAACAACAACACATTTGAGTACACCAACATGTTTCTCTACATAGATGTTTAACAATTGGTTTAAATCGAGAAAAAACTATTAAATAAGTTCTGGTCGTATCTTCATATATTCATGGGGCTCTACAGTATGTGCACAATGAGATAAATAAATGTAAATATGTACAATACAAACTGAGAGAAGAGAACACACAGGACTCTACCTCTGAGACAACTCATTCATGTATTCATATTCAACTAAGTTACTGAGAAGGAATCAGGGCTGTTTGTATCTGCAACTAGACAAAATACAACGAGAAAGGGAAACTTAACAAAAATCATTTTTCCAGAGTAAATGCCAAAATATGAACTTGTATAGTATTGTTATTTAAAAATAACGCATGATATAGAGGGAGTAAAATCATGAGGATGTTAAAAAAAAGAAAAAATATTCCTAATTAAACAAGTTTTTAAATGGAATTTGTTTTAATCAATGAAATATTACAAACATTGTAAAACATTAACACCACTCACGAGTTGAACCCTGATAATTCACTGGATTGCGTTATATAATCTAAAGTGGATTATCCTGCTCATGCCAAGGCCAAATTATAATGTATGTGCTGTTTTTAATAACGTCAAGTAATACACACTTTAAAGCCACCATAATCAATATTTTATAATGATATCGAATGATACGGTCAAAACAATATGAGAATGTAAAAAGTAGGGATGCACGATTGTGGCCCAAATGATAATCATGATTATTATTTGGGCTCCATTATACATTAAATTAAGGTAACAAATATTTTCTTTGCACATTCACATTTCGAAAATCTTTCACTTCCATCTTGTGACACATTCCTGTTCATGTTACCATCTTTGCGTAATTTCCTAAAAGCAAAATGTCATTTTAAGTCTTACCCTGAATTAAAGCAACAGAGCACGGCTTTGACTCGCACTGCACTACAGTCCTGCTCATTTAAAAATGGTTGCATTACAATGAGACTTCAAATAGGTATATTCCACAGGGGTTCATGTAATTGTGGGAAACCAACATCGGGATCCTGATTAATATTCCATATATTCCAACATTGATTGTGCAGCCCTGGGAAACAGGGCTGCACCTCGGGAGAAGGGTCAGTTCAATCTGCAACTGCCCTCCACTTTACGAGGCTCCCTAGATAAAGCTCCAGCATGTTGCTCATCCCTCCGGGAACAAGACGGTTAGTTCTGTTCACTTTCACTTCAGATGTTTAGTGTGCCGCATTTAACAGCTACGGAGGGCGTTATCAATATCCCGAAGCCCTGAACAGATCACTGCGGTGCCTTAGAGGAAAGGATGGCATCATCGGCCCACAATGAAAGTTACAAAATACAATAATACAAACATGGGGCCTTCAGTAGAGGCTTAAAAATTGCTGCAGCAAAGTGACCAAACAGACCTCAGATTCTTCCTTATTTGTAAGTAAAAGAGAGAAGTGTTACAGAAGTTGAAGAAGTTAGAAAGACACATGAGCCAGGAGGTCACTTTGGGCTGTGTTCAAGTCTTTGGGTAAAAGAAAGAAAGGAATGTGCTACCTCAACATAAAGGGCAAGAAAAACAGGGTTAATACAAATCCCAAACTTAGAGGATTTACATTTTATTCCAATTATTTCGACAATCCGGAAAACATTTGAGATCAATTATAGAGCAATCATATCGCTAAATTTAATAGTCTTATTTTAGCTTACATATTTTTTTAAACACGTCAAAAAAGATTTTCAATATATATACAATTTCAAATGTCATTTTGAAATCTGCGATGTCATTAGCGGTCAGGTTTTACGACTTAAGTTCATTGAACTCTTGTTTCATAGCGTCAGCAGAGATCAGAAATGAAAAGTTTATCACCAAATATAAGGTTGTTTTTAAATTTGAAAATATAACAT
The DNA here is from genome assembly GCA_036178185.1 of Liparis tanakae. Lineage (NCBI taxonomy): Eukaryota > Metazoa > Chordata > Actinopteri > Perciformes > Liparidae > Liparis > Liparis tanakae. The sequence continues at coordinate 10,592,197 of CM070097.1, forward strand.
TTGTTTTCATGTTCACAAATATAATCTGAATTGTCTGAAACCACAGGAACACCAAACTGCTGTTGATGGGTAGAAACAATAAACCAGTTTCTGAATTTATAACAGATAAATAAATATAAAACTATAGATTTAAATTGCAAGTCATAAATTACTTGTTCTCTTGAGTAGGATTTTTTCTTTATTGTTTTTACCCTGCAGCAGTGATATGAAAATTATATTTGTGGGTAAAATATCCATTTGAAAACCAAAAACCCAAAGGGTGTTATGGGAGTTTAGTGGAGGGAGGAGGGAATAAAAATACCTGCGGTACAGGGTGTGTTTTCTTTACTCTCCCTGTCTGTTTCTCCTGCTGGACGGGAGGGAATGAAAGAAGGAAGAGCAGGAGGAGGAGTACGGAGAAGTTAATGAGGAAGAGCGGTTATAAGAAAAATAAAAAAAATACAATTAAACAACCCAAAACTGAAAGAAAAACAGGGCCCACGACGCCACCTCAAGTTGAGAAATTTAAGGAGCTCCATAGTAAAAAAAAAGGAAGAAACAGTAGAGGAGAAGTCGGTAACAGTCCTTCCATCTTAATTACATACTACAACCAAATTCAGAGGCATATACCAGTTTCTAACTTTAACATCACTGGTGTACAGAAATAGAAATATGACTTCAAGGAAAGGAAAGAAGACTGTCTGTAGTCTGTGTCTGGCTTTTTGTTAACACATCGCATGAAAAGACCAAATGCAACAATGTGCTCGATTCCTCCTCAGCAGCTTCCTGAAATATAAACATCTGCTTCTTCTTCTTCCCATTTGAGGGAATATTGTAACTGTAATAATGTCACACTGCCCCCTGCATCTACGAGTCACATTCTAGTTCTTCAAAATAAACACTCAACTGTGAGGACTGACAAAAATATCTCTTCTGGCCCCTAAAATAAATCTATTATAATTTTTAAAAGACTTGTCAAGTTTCATATTGGATGGCTCACTCTATTTTACAAAAATGCATTACGTTGTCTTGCCTTTACTCGGTTACTAGGCCATGCAACTGTAGTTGAACTGGAATTGATTATCATAGTTAGTTTACAGTTAATAGCAGCTGAGTTTTAAAGGTTCAGGTACTGCCAACATCTCCTATAAAGAAGCATATGTAAACCTACATCCATGGACCAGTGTCATTGGTAGCTTTTGTTTGCTAAATATTTGTTGGGGTTTTAGGTCGTTTCATGGGATTTATTGACAATAAGACAAATACAGCATGAATATCACCACTTGTTCTTCCTTTTAAAGTACACAGAAAGCAAATTAATATTAAATGAGTATTATTTACATGTTGACATGTCTCAAACATCGGAGAAGCAAAGCAATGATGTGAACTTCAATAAACGCAAATAAAAGCAGCAGCACGATGGGACTGCATGATACAATGATTCAGTATAACCAGACGGGCAAACTAATGTTGCAGTGACTCTTCTGCCAGGTATAGAAGGGCCCATCTTGGTGGTTTAATTTATTGTTTACCTGCAGATCAGGGCAGGGCCGTTTGGCGGGAGGAGACTGAGAGCCCAGAGGAGTCTCTTCTGCTTCTTTGGACAGGTGTTTCAGCATTATGCACCTCTGTAGAGAGAACCCTCTGCACAGAGACATGGGCATCATTAGCATCTCATATCAAGTGAGCCAAGATGTTTATCTCAATGTTCACTGTGCTTCTGGCACTCCTCTATGACTCATGTTGGCTGTGTGCATATTGCATATTTTGAGAGGGTTGTTTTGTTATTAGGAAGGTCAGCCTATAACAACTGTATAATAACGAGTGTACAATCTGAGCTCTTTCGGGACAAAAATATCCCCATTTAAAACCATTGAAATCATAATTCTTGATCCCAGTGCCATTGGATAATTCATGCATTATATTATATCAGGTTTTTAATCTTTATGTGGCTTTAATCAAAATGTGTAAGTTTCAATATGCAAATAAATAATAACAAATGACACTATAGAAATCTGTTGTACTTCGATGTATGTAAACGTGACAGTAAGAGTTGTGATGGTTTGGGTTTGAGGCTAGGGAATGTTGTGTGTCAATGAGGGTGTGTGTGTGTGTGTGTGTGTGCGTGTGTATGTGTATGTGTGTTTCTCCCAACAGCTTACTTGTCTCTGCATTTCTGCAGCGCTTCATCAGCTAAAAGCTTCAGGTTGATCAGCTTATCTCCTCGATAGAAACCATCTGACAAATGAGACATAAGAACACGAGATGAACAAGGAGAGTGGTGGATGATGAAGAGGAAAACAAAATGACGTATTCTGCAGTCAGTCCAGTTTCAGCAAGACAAACTTTCCCGCACAAGATGAACATTTCTGATCCGGTCGCCATGTTGAAAACATTTGAGCCAAAACCAAGCACTGCCAACCAACCGGAACAAACACTCATTGTACAGCTCGAGAGAAATGGGCAATGAAGTATTAAAACCTAGATTCAGATCTGATGGCCGCTGCCTGGTCCGACAGTTTGAGTTTACGAGCAGTGATCGAGGCGTCATAGGTTGATGAAACTCAACTTTATCATCTACGTTTGTAAAATGAAATGACATCTGTTGGATAATTGAGCTCCGTTCCACCATTCATGCTGTCATTACTTTCTTTATAGGTAATAAAACTCTACGACTCCAGGTTCTCCTTACAGGACGTCTACGCACCACAGGCCATTAACCCAGCAGATTAACAAGTTTATATCCCAGGACTTTAATGACGCAAAGAATACTTTGATTACTGCTCAGCACCTCCTTTCAGCTTCACTAGCTGCGGAGCCACCGTGTCCTTCAGTGTCCCGCAGGAGCCAAACTGGCCACTTAGAGCCAAGAGCTCTGCCGAGATGTCCTCGAGGAAGACACTGAAACTCTTTCCTCTCAGTCGCGGGTGTCTCAAATGTCATCTCTGTCATTTCATCGTTCTACGCTGCGATGTACTGCTGTGAACGGCAGGCGAGTTCTGGAAGTCACACAATAGCATAAACCAGTGGTGCCAGGGTTACGGGACCTGGCCCGACTGTATGTCTCATCCGGCCCGCGGGTGATAAGGGGAGAATTCTTTTATTTATTTTTTCGGTGGAATCTGTCGACTGCACGTCACACCCGGTCCGCGACAACTCTTCTTTGCGCGCCGCAGCTCCGATGTGCGCACTCTCACTAGTGTGCACACGAGTGAGCACTCTCACTTCAAAAATTAAGTAGATAAAGTATGCGTGCCGTTGTTTCCAGGTAAACAGCCCATTATAGCATATTCGTAGCTTGAAACCCACCTGCTGTGATGAGCAACGAACACTGAGAGTCCATGATCCGCTCACACAGAGACTCAGCGGAAAAACCTGCAAACTGGAAACAGTAACACACGTAAGGTATTAACATCCATAACTTAACTCAAACCACCCAGATGTACCATGTTGACATGATTGTTGGATAATTCTAACTCGCCACGATGGAGTGAACAGCACCGATGCGGACACAGGCCAACATGGCCACCACCAGCTCCACCACCATCGGCATGTAGATGGACACTCTGTCGCCCTTCTTCACTCCTGCGGACAGAGGGGAAACCATGATTATGTAAATGTCGACAAAACAAGGAAATAAGAGTAGACTGGACGAATGGTCTTATTTTAGATCAGGTTGGTTAATGGTCCCGTCAACATACCCTGAGACTTCAACACATTGGCAAACTGACAGACCCTCTGCAGCAGCTCTCTGTAGGTCACCGTCAGCTCATCACCCGGTTCATTGCCTTCCCTAAAACAAACATTAAACCATACCAAAGAATGAGTGAACAAACTTATTCCAGTCCAATATCGACTGATTGTTTGGGCTGGGAAATATGGGGAAAATATATCACAATATTTTGTACCAAATATCGACATGTTCATGTTGACCAGTGTTGCCTTTACAAGATATTTACACAACGGTCATTCATTTAGCTAAGTAACGTCAGATAACAGTGTGATCATTTGCACACATTACCTCACTTTACAATAATGCTTTCTTTAAAACCAGCAAACTATTTATAAGATATTAAAATATCCGAAATTTAAGACAATATCTAGTCTCATACCGCAATATAAATGTAACGTCAATATAGCATCCAAAAAAAAAAAGAAATCCAAAAAAGAGGAATTACAGGGAAACATCTCAACTTTCATAACAGAGTATCATCCTGGGTGACACACACACACACACACACACACACACACACACACACACACACACACACTATTAGGCAGAGGATGATATCCTGGTCAAAATCAATGTGTTTTCCATTTAAATAGGAAATACTCTACTAAAGCATACAATCACTTCCTTACATTCTTTTTTTTAATAATATTTTAATTGCACACATTTTCTAAAGAAAGCTTAAAAATAAAATGTACTAAAGAACTAGAACACAGCTCAAAGGGAGAGGCCAACAATAAGTAAGAGACAGAGTGCATTACAAAGAGCTCTGAGAGCAGAAAAGGAGTGCCTGTCATAAAGAAAGACACGTGGAGCAAAGGTTGTTACGCTAATCTAGATTTATGTTGCCTGTAAAACCTGATTAATAAAACACTAAATGTCAAACTTAATTTATGCAGAATAAAAGCCTTGTCTGACGCGCTACATGTCGTCCACGATGTTGTGGCTGCTAACGGCTGCATTACAGGAACACACAAACAAACACACTTCTACAAAAATACTGATTGCAAAATATCTGTTTCAGCAGCAATGATTGCAGGTTTCCTACAGCTTGAGCTGAAGTTATAACATTTGAGCAAAACACCAGCCAACACACTGCAGCCTCAGTGGAGTGTCAATAGTGTGCATTGTGTCAGTAAGTGCATGTTTTCCAGTGTGTGTGTGTGGAGAGAGAGAGAGAGAGAGATAGAGAGAGCAAGAGAGGGGGAGGGCTTGCATCACTGAAAGGTCTCGGTGACCCGCTTGGCACCGACAGCTGATGGGCGTTGCCTTCAATGAACATTAAAACTTAAAAACTCCAACATGACAATACATTACAGAATTCCCCAGCTCACGCTGGCTTGAGACCAATATGTCTGGTTGTGAGACGACTGCAGCAAGGAAGACAAGATGTACCCTGGTGGGATCGGTGATTTAATCTCTTTCTCCTTGCACCGTGACAAACTTCTGAGAACAGGACAAAGTGGGGTTGGCACTCTGCTATCAACGCAGACGAAGCGCACACAAACGTCTGCATGGTAGGAGAATCAGGCCCAGTAGGAAGAACAAGGTCAATCCTCAGGCCCAATACGTGCACCTTAAAAGTTAAAAGTTAAAAGCAGTTTTAAATTAAAATGAGCTGCAAAACTGTCAACAGCAGTCCACTTCAGGAGTTAATCAGAATCAGCTTTATTGGCCATGAATGTGTGCACATATATGGAATTTGACTCCACTATATTACGTTATTAAATTATGTTTTTGTTAAAGACATGCCTTATACATTTTTGGCCACAAAAATGTTTCCGACTATCATTTATGTTTATTATTCAATTGGCAAGTATTTTAATTGAATCCATTTGATGTTTCAGCTGTTTCTCAAGCCAATTATGCTTTTCAAGTTTCTAAAAGTTTTTACATTTCTTCCTCGTCATATATGAACAATATCTTTGGCTCAGACAAAACCTAAATTAGTTGACGTTGTATTTTGAAACATGTTTTTCAGGCTGGTAACAAAACACTTCCAATAAAGGTCATCAGACCTGTTTCTTTGCCCAGTTTTCCATGCCGGAAATGTTAAGAGCGATAATAGCGCGCGCACACACACACACACACACACACACACACACACACACACACACACACACACACACACACACACACACACACACACACACACACACACACACACACACACACACACACACACACACACACACACACACACACACACACACACACACACACACCTATAAATAGACAACTGTAAAACCCATTTTAACACAGTGGGTTTAAATGTCAGGGACAAATGAGGACAAACACACATATAAGAACATCAGTAAAGATACAAATACTTCACTAAAGAAAGAAAATAGACCGTCCGTGTCAGACACAGACAATCAAACTAAAGGCATATATGAGAAGCCACCGACTCCCCTCAGCGACATCAGCCTGTACCGCTCGTACTTCCCACCTGGTGGATGCATTGATGGTTTTGTACCTTTTTAAAAAAAAATGTTTTTTTTAATCGCTGTTTGAGCCCTGAAGACACGCACACAAACTTCAAAGCCACAGCCAAGGCGGGATAGTGTTGTATTTAGTGCAATCAAACAGGCAACACGCTCAATGTTAATACACTTTGAATAAACAAGCCAACAGCACTGCGCAGCACCAGAGGCGTTTCAGGGTTCTGGGGATTGAGTCGAGTATTGGAGACGAGTGCAATGTGTCACAAGTTTTGTATTCCCGAAGATGACATTTAAATATTAGGGGGTTTGCAGTGGCTCTGAGACTAAATCAGTCATAATATATCTGCAAAAGAAGCGTTTGTTGCAGCCTTACTTTGGACTACAATTGAAACATTTAGAGTTAGTTAATTGATAATCAGCTGAAAATAGTTCATCAAAAGTGTAAATTCACTGGTTTGGGCTTCAAGTTCAAGCATTTTAAGAGGTCACCTTGTGTGCCGGGAGAAACATTTCACACTCTTATCTTATAGAGAATATAATCTACCAATGAATGTTGCCGCCCTACTAACTTTCAGAGAGGAGACCCGCTGTCTGAACCGTTGCTACTTTTAAATCACTCTTTCCTCATCCTCTCCCTCGGCAACCCTGCTTTAAAAAGCTCTGTGTGGTGAAAACGGCATTCCTCTCTTTGGCTTCCTCATTCGCATCAGGACACATCAGACCGGAGGCAAGTGACTCAATGTGGGACAGGAGAGGGGAGAAGAGGATGAAAGGGCTTGAGAGAAAGAAAAGAAAAAAGAAGTAATGCTGCAGATATAAAAGAGTGGCCTTGCAGAACTAATGGGAACAAGTGCAGTGCTGTGTGTAGTCTTATATTACAGCTCAGAGACAAATGGAGGAAAAAATAGAGGAATTAATGAGAAGACTGAGAGAGAGAGAGAGAGAGAGAGAGAGAGAGAAAGAGCAACAAAGAAAGGAGGTTGACAGCAGCTCCATTCATTCAATCTGTTGGTATTCAATCTCGTTAATGTGCTTGGAGAGGCGACCTCAGTCCAAAGAACACAACATACAAGCAAACACACACAAACCAGAGATCACCAACACCCTTTAAACACACTTGCCTTTGTACCGACTGATTTACAAACAATATCAAAATTGCAGCGATTAAGCAATGTATCAATTTGATTGGCAACTTCTTCGATAGCCACCAGCCAAAAGAAACGTGGATACATTCAGCGTACCTTTTGGAGATACTATTAACGTTTAGCACATCAGTAACTAGTGATAGCGCCTGGATGCTCACCAGTAGAAGGCCACGGTTTCGCCGAGCTTCCTCTCGTGGACGTTGCGGTCGAGGACGTTGTAGCAGATGTTGGTGGAAGCTCCTTCCATAAACTTGATGAATATTTCTCCTTTCGTCACATCAAAGTTGTAGTCGAGGAACTGACCCGTGTGTTTGGTCTTCCAAAAAAAATCTTTGGCAATGTCGCTCCAGAACTCTGTCCAACACAAACAAAAAGGATTAAAAGAGGCCGACAAGAAATAATTAATTTTTTCTTAAATTCTTCTTGTAAGATAATCATCTCAAATACATTTGTGAAGTCTTACAGAGACAATACTACACTTTTTATTATTAATTAAGATAACCTATTTAATTATTTGTTGTAATTTATATTATAGCAGCTCAGAATACACACTGTGGCTGCAGCTAACATTATGTATAGAAATTTTTATATCATCGTGATATAATACGGATTATTTTCTCAGTTAATTGATGAAAGAAAGATGTTCATCACGGTTTCCAAGTCTTTAAATGTCTCGTTTTGACCGACTTATCTACTAAAAATTACACAATATTATTTCAGCAAACTTAAGGCCAAATTGAATTTGTGTAAACAAACAAGCCTTTTTCTCTGCTGCTTTTTGAAAGCCGTCAACGCTTAACTATTCCGATATTGTATATGTTGAGCAATATCGCTCCCTCTCCCTTAAAGTCTCTTTAGAGATGCACCTCATCACAGGTGATAAACAGAATGGAACAGCATTCTATGTTACATATAGTTGTCACATCTTCTCTCTCGTTACATATAAATACCGTACGTACAATAGTCACAGCAGGACATTTTAACATTGGTTGTACTCGTGTGGCTTCACAGGAGCTCCAAAAGAAATACGAAGTGACATTTTTTATTTCACTTGATCCTATTACAAGGTTGTACACTGGTGAGATATTGACCTCAACTATTTAATACTAATACTAAAACTAAACTAAACTGATACTACTAATGATAATAATATTATTAGTAGTAGTAGTAGTAGTATTAATACTAATGATATAATTATTATTAGTAGTATTATTATTAATAATAATAATAATAATAAAGCATCGCATTGGTTTAGTAATCTTAATCTGTAAAGTAACTATTTATCAAATAAATATACCGGAATAGTACACAAATAGCAGAAAAAGAAACACTCATAATAAATTATCTCGAGTAAATGTTCATCGTTTCCTTCGCTTTAATAGGATATCGTGATCTTACCATCAGGGCTCTCTATGGATTTCAAGTAGAGCTCTTTGTATTTGTCAAAGCTTGGGATGTGAGCCTTCTTTATCAGCTCCTCGGGCGCGTGGAAGACGTCTTCCTTCGGCACTTTATCGGGAATCATGTCTGCAGCGAGTGTTGACTCTCAGCCAAGTTGTTATTGTTAGGAAAGACGTTGTAGCAGAGCACGCAAACCGACTGGCTTCGGGGGATAGCGATGGATATGTCGACTTGCTTTCACGAACAAGCAACCCCAGCACTGCGGGACGGGAGAGGAGGCTGCGAGGACCTCCTTCCGCTGCAGAGGCGAGCAGCACAACGACGCGATGCAGCTGCAGGGCTCGCTTTGTGCTAGCGAGCTGCAAAGTTCATTCACTTCCTTGTTTTTCAGGATTCTTGATTATTGCTGTTTTGTGACACGTGTCCTTTCCAAAGCCGCGTTTAGACCCAACCCGAGCATTGACAGTTGTAAAGTTAAGTCCGAGTCAGTTTCAGTGCAGCTCCGGGTGGATATTTCCGCTCCTGGTGAGAGTTAAATCCTGCACGCGCCGGTGTGTGGGTGTCCTGCTAACCGCTAAGCTAAAAGGCTAAGCTAGCTCACGCCGACAGAAGAGGCAGACGAGGAGCTTCGGTTTCAGCTGTAAATACGTAATGTGTTTTAATTATTTAATTGTATTACATCGAAAGCTTGCTTTCAGTCAGAAGAGTGTGTTTCATGCTGTCCGGGAGGCTGGAGGTGAACTGTTTATGTCCCAGCGGTGACAGTCGCCTACTGCTGACGCTCCTCCTCCTTCTTCTTCTTCTGTTGCTGCTCGCGCTGCTTCTTCTTCTTCTAATACTTCTTCTTCTGCTTCTGCTTTTGACAGGGACAACGCTGAACTCTGTATGGCCCGTTTTGGCCGCGAGTCGCAACCAATCAGAGCTTACGGCGCCTTCACGTAGTAGTAATAATAATAAATTGTATTTGTATATCACCTTAAAATGTACTCAGGGAAAGCTCCGAATTCCATACATATGTTAACGCTACCCCTCGCTGCGTTCAAGGGAGTATGGTTATTGAAAACGATTAAATAAATACAATTAATAAGTAGGGGTTTCTTCTTTAATATTCTTAATTATTTATTGGACGGCAACAATCTTACAATTGTATTATTTCATTATAATTATAATTATAATTATTATGATTATTATTATTCAAATTATTATTATTATTATTATTATTATTATTATTATTATTATTATTACTATCGTTATGCATGTTGTTATAATAATTATTTATGTCGTTAATCCTGTGGAGATTTCCTTCCTACTTTTGCAGTCATGTTATTTAATTATTTAACTGTTTTAATAGCTATCAAATAGCTATCAAATTAATATCTCTCCATCACACATTACTAACTCTGCTTCCTCCCCGGAGTCTTTATGACACCACGTATCATAGGGTGTGGAGTGGACCTAATACTATCTGTTGCTATTTGTTCAGTTACAAATAATTAGAAACAAATGTGTAATTAGTCTCAGCTCCGCGTCGTCCAACACTGCCCTCCATGGACACGATCATGTGCACCAGTGAAGTTTGGTCTGATGAACAGCAGGTAGCGATAATGTTCAACTTCTGCTGCAGCTGACTGCCGACACTGTTTTAACTTCGATTAATGTTTTTGCAGAACAAGTCATTGTAATACTTTAAGGTAGTTTTACTGATGATACTTCTATACATTTACAGAAGTTCAAGATAAACACAGTATTTTAAATGCAAGGCCTTTGCCAGAGCATCATTACTTCAGTAAAGGATCTGAGTAAGTATTGACACTATGAAAGCCCCTCTGGTCCGTTCTGACGTAACAGCTCTGGAGCGTTGAGGCCTGGACTGAAGCCTCGCATGTGATTCACAAAGACTGCTTTGTCTTCCTCGTGTTTCAACTTACATCTGCTGTTTCCTGCATGTTTAGAATTAAGGTACAGTGAAAAAAAAAACGATTAAAAAGGGGATAACCATCAACATAAACATACATAATAAAACATAGCATAAACATTTCTGCAGACCATATGTAGGTATTATCGAATGGATTGCTATGCGACTCAGTGCAAATGGTAATTTCCCCTGAAGATAAATTGTAATTCCTTTGGTGATTTTCACTTTTCATCCATCGTCGTTATGTCAGAATTTTTATTTGACCTATACTTTAGTTTGTGCCCCAATACTCGCAAACCCTTTGCTAAAAAACTGGACTGAGATGGTCAGACATCAGCATTGTGAGTATGTTGACTTTAACATTTAGATCCAGTTATGTCTCATATGGCGGCAACTATAATTCTTGTGCTCACTACACATTCATGGTACTTTGCCTTATTTGTGTATTTCCATGTTATACAGTCTATAAACTCTAATCACGACAATATCTCATAGGTAAATATTGTACTTTTTACTCTACTAGGTTTTATGACAGCTTTTATTTTTCCAATTCCAGTTTGTATCCACTTCCTGTCCAGTGAGTATCATCTCCAGTGTCTCCAGATGTGTTAATGTTGAAGGTTTGTGATAACGTGAAGGATGAAATGTTCCTTTAAGTGTTGAGACATCCTCTTAATTATTATTATTATTAAGCTGAATAAACAGCATGTGTATGAACGTTATGTTTATGACACACTGCTGATCTCTACAAAAAAAACAGAAACTTGGGAGATTCAATCAGGACAAACAATCCTGTGTTGAGGTGGAAATACTGTTTTTATTGTCTGTACCAAACTTGATAGAATAGAGTATAACAAACACATTAAAGTCCAGCAGAAACAGGAGACAGAAGCGAGATACTCACAGTGTATACACGCTTATCGGCACCAAGTGTTGATCGGGAAAAGGCTAGAGGTCACACAAGCACCACCTTCCCCTTGAAAGCCATCATTTCACTTTGCTCAGCCTTCTTCATAAAACAAAAACCTCTATGACGCTTTATTACTTCAGCCAAACTGGGGATCAGCAAAGGAAACATGTTGATTTAAACCAGCCATGATCTCTTGGTTCTGGATCCCCCAAAGCGCCCAAAACCTGCGGATCGTGAACTCTTCGGGGCGTGTGACTGAAAACATCCAGGTAATCTTTTTCTACCAAAGTTTGATGTCAAAGCAACTCACTCAAAATAACACTTTTTACTACCATGGCTAAACCAAACCACTCAACACACAACTGCTTCCAATGACGCATCAGGAAAACCAGACAAATGACGTAAAACGTCTGACATAATAAAAGCCCTCATTACGTTACACGTCCCTCCCGACAGACTGAAGTGAAGACAGTTGTATTAAACACAGACTGTGGGAGAAGGGAGGGGGCACTCAGGCCACAATGTCAAGGAGGACATCTGCCCCCATTTTGACTTTGCATAACAAAAAGCATTTCTTCTCTCAGGCTCGACCACACACACTTGTCAGAACTGCTCGAAACGACAGAACGCCGCTGTTCTGTCGAGGGGTTAAAGGTTCCCTGTAGAGAGGGGAACGTTAATGTCCTCGGTGTGCTACGATTTGTCTTAGCATTAAATTACCCAAAACATGAAGGGGTTTGACTACCAGGATACCATATACATGTTTCTAAGTTGGAAGGATTATTTTCACCACTTCCTAAAACATTCTACTGAAAATAGATGAAACAAATCATTGAAAAATCTGTAAATTAATTGACAATGTTCATTAGTTGCAGGTCATTTAAAGATCTAATAACCCATTATATTTTTTAAGATAGTTATTTGTCTTTTCACAAGCTTTCTAACGGTAGAAGACCCAAACAGCAAGAAGCATTTTGGGAAACTGCACATCATCCAAATTAGCAATTTGTGTTGGTTTGTCTCTCTGGACTTCATTAGTTTTGACATTAAGTTAAAGACTTACTCGGTTTCAGTTTACATTTATTACGAGGTTATTTCCATCTTCAGATGAACAGGAGAGGACTGGGAGTTTTTGTTAACTCCCAGAAGCCCAGTTTAAGGTGACTAAAATGTTCATACAATCGCATTTAGAATTGGCACAAATTCAGCCTTAGACACCGACGTCCCTCAGGAATCAACGGACACAGTGATGTGCATCAGGACTCAACTTGAGATTCAGCTCATTTAGTGGCTTTGTTTGACTTTAGAAAGGGAACTGAACCGTACGGCTGATGAGGTGAGGACCAAACCCGATCCTTCTCTAAGCTACGAGTAAAACAGGCCAGTTGTCCAACAGTGTTCTCAAAAACAATGAAAAACCTCTGAAATCAAAGCTGGAACTCTCAGACCTTTGAACCCTTTGTGCTGCAACGCAGAGACAACACAATAAGTTAGTGCACTCAGCATAATTTAAGGCTCAACCACATCATTCTTCAGTGTGTCAAGTAAAAAGCATACATTGGAAAATAATTTCTAACGGTCAATATCTTAATTTTTGTTTAGATGTGTTCTTACTGAAGGCAATTACCAGAAAACACAAAACACTTCAGGCCCCCTGTGTGTGCAACATTCGCCCCTGGCAGCGCTTGTTCATCACGCCACTGAAACACTAATAACCGCACGTCGGAGTCCCTGATGGAGGAAAACGCTCAACGACGCATACGGATTGATCTTTCATTTCTTTCTGCAGAATATATTTTGCAAGTCTGCAGCTGTGAAACATCACCCAAAATGTAGGGGAAAAATAGTTGAATTTAATTCTACGATTTGTTGATCTCTTTGATTTAAAATTAATAAAATGTAATAATAATATATATTCTTGTTTGCGTCATGGTCACTCGATGGAAGACGAGCAATCTGCTGCACTCTGACATCTCAGGTGCGGTCCAAAATACCTCCAATGTTGTTTATTTTTTATAACACAATAAAATATGACTAACATTACAAACATTTGCCAAAAACAGCAGACTTACATTAATGTAAAAACAATAAAAGTTATGAAAAATGTTTTATGAAAAGAAACATTTCTGGGAATAAGGCCATTGATAAAGTTGTGTGTTCCAATAACACCTTAGCTGTCAACAGTTTGTGTGGAATCAACACGACTGTTGTTTCAGGTCAGGTACAAATATACAGAGGGGGAAACCAAAATCAGATCCACAATATTAGTGCTACAATTGGTCGTTCGGGGAGTGGAGCTGGGAAATGGGCACCTGTCTTGCTTTCCCAGAAAGTAATATACTTTCAATGTGGCAACTCATTGACTGCACATTTTCTTCAACCGCTTTGGAAAAAACGAAATCCAACATTAGTAATAACAGCAGAAGATTTATCACCGGCCCGGTCAGAGCCTGAAAGAACCAAATGAGCCACTTCAACAGCTCAGTCAGGCCAAGATCAGAGCGTGAGACCACGGTCGGCTCTCACACACTCTCATGCGCACACACACACACGCACACACGCTCTCTCACCCGCACACACACAGTTTGTAATGTGGCTGCTCTAGATCAGGAATCATTCCGATTGGCTGGAGCTCGAGTAAGGACCGCTGGCATATAAAAGAAAAAAGAAAAAAAGTGCACAGACGTACAAAACAGATTTTTTAAAAAAAGTCAAAACAATCGCTGTTAATCTTTGTTGTACTTTTTACTAAATGTTGATCATAAGACTGCCATCCTGGGTCCACACAAAGACACTTTCTGGAGTTCAGGATCTGACATTGTAGAAGCCTGAAAGGTGAACACAAGTCGAGGCGGGGGGGGGGGGATCAAATGTGTCCAACAGAGTGACGCTTTAGTGGGGGGGAAACTAAACAGAACACAAATGAATAAAGTTGAGATTGTGACTGACAGGTGCCGAAAATAATTAGAAAACAAGACCAAAAATAAGGGGAACAAAATTAAATGGAGATAACGTTGATAAAACAGTAGCAAACACTTACAAAAGATCTTCTGAAGGCCAACGAGACAATATCAGGATGCATTCTTAGTGGAAAAAAACAAGGCCAAGCGAAGACCCGACTGCTGCCTTGTCCCACACTAAACCCTGCGCCCAAGTTTATTTTTCCTCATTTCATTTAGCCGAGTACCGTATTGGCTCCATCAAACTGACAAACACGCTTTTCTGAAAGCCTGCAGGCTCGATGAAGTTTAATTTGTTTCCCCATTTAAAAATCCGCAACTCTGTTAGTATGACTAAAATTGGAACCAGCGAGCAAAAATACAAAATACTCCTCAGATTTGGTTCAGAATTATGCAAAACTTGTTTTAGATGCGTGTGTATTCCTTTTTATACTTTCCTCACTTCTGTGCAAGCATCATCCTCCAAATGAATACAATTCAGTGTCAACAGCAGAGGCACAAATGGCTGCAGTGCCATCGAAAAACAGACAATCTGGGTTAGTTTGGGACAAAGTGATTGGTGTTCTGATAGCCGGGTCCTTCAGAGGAGGTTCTTTCAAATAAATCGTTAAACACATACAACCACACACACGTATACACACACTCACACGCGCACACACACACACAGAACATAATTTCACACTCAAGTCCATTACAAAAACCAGATATGAACTGCACAATCTGGTTTTGGGAAGGATGGGATTACAGGTGAGGGGTGGGAGCCTGGACACTCCCGCAGACTGACATGTTTGAGGAAGAAGAGGCCGGGACCGAGGCGTTGTTGGTAAAGGACGTTCCCGGAGCCAACATGTACGGCAGCTGAAGGCTAGAAGAAGAAGTCCGGCAGGTTCAGGAGATGTTACGTGTCGGGGGTGTCGGGGGTGTTGGGGGGGGGGCACAATCGAGATCAGGCTTGGTACCGGATATAAAACCAAACTGGCTGTCTTGGCTTGAAGAAGATCTCGAGGTGGGTTTGTATACCAGACCATCCAAGTGAAAAGTTGCTTGTAGTTTTGATTAAAACTCCTCCTGCTCTTCAGCATCCGGTATCACAAAACCCTCCTAGAGAGAAAGAGAGAGGGACATGGATAGATAGATAAAAATTTATTTTTTTATAAAGATATTCGTCTATGAAAATGAATATTATTGTGTGGACAAATAAGAAACAACAGTTAGCTATGCAATATGGCCAGCGGGGGCACGCGTGCATTACAGACAGTACACACGCAGGACAACCACATTGAGGAATAAACATTTCATATTAATGTTCCTTAACTTAGGCTGACATAGTTTTTCTATTCCCACTCCAATGCACCACAACCCAACAGTAAAGCCCTTATGTGAAAACGTACTTGGCTCTCAACTCTGATCAACAAATCGGGTGTTGCAGTCGCACAAAGACAGAGAATTAAACAAAAAGTTAATTTAGAATAGAAACTACAAGACCTAATACAATAAAGATGTATTACACACACAACCAGAAGTACAGAACTCATAATGGTTCGGTAAATGGCAGCAGCTCAGTCCCCTGAAAACATCCAGCCTTGGGCGAGCGAGCTGCATGCCATTCCTCTGCAGGAATTCTCCCTGGCATCAGCAGTTGTTAACAGCAGAGCAAATGGAGCCAAATCTAGTGTTGAAGCCACATATAGTGGAGATATTGGTTTATTTTAAGGGTAGAAGAATAAAGGATGGGTTTATATCCATCGACCTCTTGACTTAAGTTCAGAAAGGCGTCTGACAACTCACGTCTGTGGCGTAGAGGATGTCGATGATCTTCTGCAGCGTGGGGTCACCCTCTCCTTCCTTCTCCTGGCAAATCAGCTCAATGTTTCGCAGCTTACCGAAATAAAAGTCTCTCTCCTTCTCCATGTCCTGAATAGTAGATTTCAGGATTTCCACCTGTGGAAAAAGGCCAAATCATCATTACGTTTCTTTTCGACTCTATTTACATCTCCTTGAAGACACAAATAAAGCTGATAGTGAGGTTATTTCTTGGAATAACACATGATTTCACTTTTCAATAGTGACTGTACGGAGCAGGTTTGATTTATTTTTAACGCTGTAGTGCTGACCTCATTCATGAGCTCCACCCTCTCCTCGTCGCGTCCTCCCATCCCTGGCTTCCTTGCACTGACGTTAGCCAACTTGGGCGCTACCTTGGCAACAGGTGGTCTCTGAGGAGCTGAAGAGGGGCGGAAAAGAAGTCCATGAACAAAAGAAAAACTAACCAGTATTACCCGATTTGATTTTAAACTGTGAACCACAAGACCAACCAGGGCACTGACCTTGACTGAGGGTCTTTTTGGGGGTTTTGGCGAGCGCTGACATGGCAGTGTTGGGTACGGGCATGGCATCCTGGCCCTGCCTCGCCTCAACCGGGTCGTAGTCTTTCCCGTCGTAGTTTGCGTCAAAGAACTTCTTAAACCACTGGACAAACTCAAAGTTGTCCTGGAACTTCCCCTTCACCAGTTTGTCTACTGGAATGATCTGGAAGCAGAGAGAGAGAAAATCAGGACGTGGACAGGTGCCTGCCTGCTTCCAGCTAACGGGGTTAACATTTTTTATTAGCATGGAATACTACTTTAAAACTATTTAAACTTCTGTGTCGGGGTATGTGCCACTGCTGGTATTGTCACATTTTTAGTATCTCCGTTAATAGAGTTAATTTATTTTTGATCCAATAGCCAAATCATACCTTTTATTAGATATCTAACACGTCTGCATATAACAGTCATCTTAAATCAAAGCTGCAACAGAAGATCTTTTTGGCATAACCAAGCCGTGAACACGACATTGACATAGCATCCCCTTTAAGGTTGACCCAGTTTGAAACAGTTGCTGGTTTCCACTTCCAACCGTTACAGACCAAGAGGAGAACTCTCTGCATCTGTGGCCCCGTAAAGAACGTATGACCAATATCCTCTGTTGTCATCTCCTGAGGGAAATGGATGTTTCTTTAGCTGCTGCACCAGGTTCCCCAGCTTGTCTTTATGCCTACGGCTGCTGCACAGGCCGGTTACCGGTTTCCTCTGAGAATGAAGCTTTGCGAGCAGTGACGCTGAACCACAACACTACAGTGGTGGACTTGAGGGATTAACAATGATCTGAAACTCACTATAAAGCTCCATAAAGCTGAAGATTATGCCGAGTTTCATCACTACGAGACAATGGATCCCTTTCAAACCGTCATTGACACAAAGCGTTATATAAATATATCGACTATCGTCATTTTCACAATATAAGCAATCCTATAAATACAAGGTATATACATTATAGAACACGGTCAGTCATTACAGACGCACAAAGAAGGCTCCTTAAGTAGTTGACCACACGGGTCAGTATGAGGAACCATGTATATGAACTGCTGTACAGGGACATCCGGCACCGCGACACCGACTCACTACGACTAGAATGATGAACAAAGAATGAACGGACTGAGGAGGATTCAAGGGCCAAAAACATCTTTAGCACTGGCACACATACTTAAAAGAAAAGCCGGCCAGGATAGAAGCCAAAGTGAGGAGAAGAAAGTAGCAACAAAATAAAATAACGTCAGCAGTCGAGCCAAATATGCAGCAAAGGAAGAATCGCACATCATGAGACAATAAACAAAGCATGCACAAGGGCAAAGTCCACAAGGCAGCCACAATGCCGGGGATTATAACCCTGAACGACTATGAATACCCCGCTGTGATCAACGTGCTCGAGCTTCTGGTGCACCGCTCTCTGCACGTCAAACACAGCGCTAGAACAACGCCGTCAAACAAATGGCTGGCAGGAAGAAAGGGAGTTCTAACATTAATTAATTACTGCAGCTTTGTCAATAGTTCTGCAAGCTGCTGCACGTCCAGTCTGAAGACGAATGATGACTCAGGTGGATCTGCCCTTCCCCTTTCAATCTGTGTTAGCAGTATCAAGGCATTACGAGGCGTCCAGATATGCAACATTCTGTTGATCATCTCAATGTGTACTTCCGCTTATACATTGGGGTTTCATTTCTTTTGAGAGATGAAAATGTACAGTACACACACAGTACATCGTATCCAAAGAGGGACGGACTAACAAAGCGCTCAGGAAAAACAACATGACTCAGCCAGATCACGAGAGGAAGCTCTGCTGGTGAGCGGGATGACAGGAGTTTCATACCAGTAAGGGACAACTGATGAATGTTTTAATACTCTGATCTAACAATCAGCCACGGGGAGAAACAGTCAAAACATTTTAGTTTCTGTTCTACGTAGCAGTTTTAACAGTTAAAATATATTTAGTTTTTACAATTCTTTATACACCAATGTCACTCTTGAGTTCATTATTATTGTATATTGACAAACGGGTGTGTGAGAAGTAGTCTAACGCGTATAATTGAAGTGTTTCCCCACCACAGGAAAAAGTGAGCCAATTAATCTAGAGATCAAAAGAAAAACTAATCATCATCATCAGGTGACATAATTCATGTTGACTCATTTTTTAGAGCTACTGATTTTGATTGTTTGAAGTTCGTCTGTCTTAAGATAATATTCATGCAGCTGCTACATATTAAAATCATTTCCTGTGCTTTTCACTGAACAGATATTATTTTGAAACCGCACCAGAAGATGCAACTTTACCCAGATTCAAACATTTGCCACAAAAAGCAACAGTGAGGTGGTCAGATCAAGAGGTGCAGGCAACAGATGCATATCATGTCAAACTTAACTTAATCTGGTGAAGTAAACAAAACCATAAACAGATCCTGATTCTGATTTCTGTTACAGGTTTCAGACTGTATGAACATTTTGCAACCAACAACAAAAAGGTGCCCTGTAATAACAGAAATGATTTCAAATATTGTTGTGCACTTATGTAAGATGCATCATGTAACATTTTAATTTGTGTGACTTTACTTACTTTGTCGACTCCCATCTTTTTGAAGGAAACCTGCAGAAGTTTATAGTTGTGGATGTATTCGTGCTCCAGCTTGGCACCAAATTTGACTTTCTTCAGAGGTAAAGAGTTGGGAAACAGCATGTCCATGAACTGGCAATACGCACCACCTTAATTAAAATGATCAACAAAAAGAATTACATCACAAGTATACTTGATGCACAATAAAGTAAAATGCAAAAATTACAGTGTGCACTGAATATTCAGAATGTAGGAGAATCCTAAAAACAAAAACAAGCAGGTTCTAGACGATCTAGAGCATTTCTTAAATGTGGTATTGATTGATTGGTACTGCCATCAGAGAAATCCACCACACATATTGTATCTAATAAAAGCGGCAACGCTTCTAATCCTCATGTAATAAATCAGGACATTTATCATCTATTCAATATACAGAATTAGCCCTTAAGACAGTTAACATCAGCACATTGTGCCATTTGCTACTAGTGAAAAAAACAGTTGTGTATCTTTGATGAAACAAAAGCTCAACATACAAGAACATGTTTAATTGGCTTGTAAAAGCAGAAGCTTTACCGTTTTGTATGTCGTATTGTTTACTTATTCAGCATCAGCGACAATTGACCCCCCTGACAATCACCAGGAAGAGTTTCAAGAGGTCTGACAACTGTTTGTTAATGAAACACATGCGACTCCCACAATAAAAAAATATATAAAAGAAAATATATGTCTTACCTGAACACAACATTTCTATCTTGGTGAGGTTCATCTGTAGAGATTCGTTGATCCAGACCAACATGTCATGACGACTTAAGTTGTCACTGGTCACTGATGTCGAGTACACGTTCACAGCCATTGTCGGTCACCTGCTGACAGAGAGGGACGAACAAGTGTGAGAACGACTGACAATCGCTCAGAATGGATGGGAGAGCAGACAAACTGACTGGTCATATCCAAATTTCCCAGAACAAAGGTGAGAGTTTTTATGCATCCTTGAATGCATGCCATCATTATGAGGAATGTTTCACTAAACTGATTGTAAATTGCATGATTTGCTTGCATCTAAAACAATACTTTATTATAATAATAATAATAATAATAATAATTCTGATCCAGTAATAGAGTAGATGTGATTGTGAAATGGTCCCTTCTGCATATTGAGTACTTTGACTTTGGTACCTTCGGTATATTTTAAT
Source organism: Liparis tanakae (assembly GCA_036178185.1). NCBI lineage: Eukaryota > Metazoa > Chordata > Actinopteri > Perciformes > Liparidae > Liparis > Liparis tanakae. The sequence goes on from CM070097.1 coordinate 10,612,800, forward strand.
GCCAATACTTGTTGAGTGCAGGAATATTACTTGTGGGTATTGTATTTGTTAAATAAGATCATCTGAATTTAGACTTTGGACAAAAGGTGAAGCACTGTTAAATGTCATCGTTTAAGTTAGCAAAATGACGGACAATTGGAATAATCCAATAATCAAAAACCCTGCTGGACACCTTCCTCACATGTCTGCTGCTCGCCTCCACCGCGCCGTGAGCAACAGGCCCCGGGAGGAGCAGCGAGCTCGCGGCAGCTAGCCGACCGATAGCTTAGCTTCGTGTAGGTAACCAACACACTTGATGTTTAACGCTAGTCAAGTGCTCACACAGACGATTGATTAAATCAAACGTAAGCCGTTTGCCTTTTTATATAATATTGGCCACCAATTTGGATCAGGAATTCAGTTCGGTTTCTGCCATCGGGTAAACTCGCACACTAACGCGAGCTATTGTGAGCCGGACATTGAGCCGGGCTACCCGCCCTGAGCTCGCCCAGCACCCCGCGAGCTCACGTTAGCCGGTCACCGTTAGTCACCGTTAGTCACCGCCCGTCACCTTTAGCGAGGCGGCCCTCCAGCTCGGAGGTTCACTGCATCAAACAACAGTTACAGAACCGGGCTGTGCACACCGTGCGCCCCGACCGAGCCGGGTTACGCTCAGTCAAACGGCTGCGTCCCTGCGCGACACAAGCTAGCACCTCTGCTAACTGAGCTTAGCCGCCGTTTCACCGGCGAATACCAGTGAAGACAGAGTTGCACCTACCGGGATCTTGAACACGATGATTTTGTTATTTTTCTCGGTTGTAGCTCTGTGTCATGAAGATGTCTGATGTAATATGTAATTGTTTCGATGTTACACCTACTTATTCTTCTTCTTCTTCTTCTTGGCAGCTCACGTTCTCTCTACCGGCAGCGGAAGAACCGATGTGTTGACGTCAGGACGGAACCGGGTAGCGGAGGGTAACGCCTAGACGTGACGGCGCCGTGACGTTTAGACGCTCGGAGGAGAATATTCTCCTTTATTTTGATGTTCTCATATCTTTTTAATTTGAAATACATTTTTGTTATACATTTTGTAATTATAACGTACGTCAAGGAATTTACAATATATATCCTCCAAGACCAAGACCATTCAGTTGTCTCCTGTGTGGTGGAACATTTGGTTTTGCATCTCACATTTGATTTCTCCTATTAAGTCCTGCTGTGCTCTAAAGAGGACATCCTAAATATATATATATATATATATATATATATATATATATATATATATATATATATATATTTTCTCTCCAGGCACATCTCTATTATTGACCTAAATAACTGTTTTCTTTTGTTTGTAACTCTGTATCTTTATTGTACATTAAGGAAGGAACATCCATCTTATTACATTGTTCCTTTATTGTATTTCGTTGAAGCATTGTCATTACTTTTTTTTTAGAAGTGTATAGTTACATTATATCACTTTACATTATATCACTTTCTTCAACGCAATCTGAAATAATTACATATTTTACTTTATTCATCCCATGGGGGACATTTGTTTGTAGCAGCAGCAAGCATGTGTGTGTGTTCCTAAATAAAGGAAATTAAAACAATAGAAGCAAAAACTGTATACAGTATATATAAAGTGAAAGTGGTGCAAGGGATATTGGTGTTCAATTTGAAGAGGATCTGTCCAGAGGTGATTTATTATGAATTGTTATTGCAGTGAATGAATAAATCTAAACAAAAAGTAGAAGAATACATTTAGTACTCCTTTATTCTTGGCTTTCTAAAAAGAACCATCATTGTATGCATTATGAAATAATAATTAATTGATCCTTAAACTGTACAAGCAAACTTTTTAGCCCTGTAGTCAAAGCTAAAAGTTAAACAAAATAATAAAGAGGCCATCTCTGTGATCATTTTAAAAGATGTTTTCATTTTATTTTATTTGTCAAGAAGTCTACAGTAAAAATAAAAAAATATTGTCATTCATACAAGACGGTGTCCCTTAGAGATTAAAAAACAATAAAAGCAAAAGAGATGAAAGGATGGACCCAGATTCAACATTCACACCTCTGAATCCATCTCCCTGGTCTTATGTGCAAAAATACTACAGCCCAAAAATAAGTCACAAAAACCCACATTCATGAGACAATTATCAATCAAAATAGATCTCACTCTGTATTTTTATACTACACAATAATCAGTGAATTAGTCCTCAGTGGTTGATGATCATCACAAACACCAATTTTTAAAAAAGTATAAAAAAAAATGTAACATAATTGGTAATCATCATTGTAGCGTTGTTATTTTATTAGTGCCACAGCAGCATAAAGACTCGTCCGTCCATCAGTTTTGTCATAGTAAAAGTGACAGTGTGAGCGCACACGCCAGACAGAAGCTACCGTCACTACAAGTTAATAATGTGCCCACATAAATAAACAGAAAGGTTAAAATACATTACTTTCTACTTCCCTGAGTTAAAACAGAAAAGAAAAGAATCAGTTTACCAATTAAAAAGATGATTACATGTCTCCGTCTGAACTGTCGGTGATACCCACTAAGAACTTTGTTTCTGGTTTACCAACCAACCTACGGTAGATAATACACCGACTATAATTCCAAGTAGCTCATACAAATCCATTAGAGAAAGTGGATGAGAGACTAAAAATATCAGGTTACGCCACATGCAGATATGCAATGAATATTCATGGTCATCACAAACAAATAATTTACATGATTTTATGAATGCTCATGATGATATTTCATAGACGGTATATACCTTCTCTTCTGCACCAGTTTCCTGCACAGAGGTACCAGATGAAAGGGTAAAAAGGGACAGGACACTGCCTCTGCTTTTCAACTGGGGTCTTTTAGCCTTGAAATAAGGGAGACTTGCAGTGTAGGAAGGTGGAGAGGCTGGGAGGAACATTAATAGAGTTGCATCAAAAGCTGGTGGGAGCATGATCCTTCCTTTTCTGAAGCCAAAGTGACTGTGGGCTTTGCACACAAACTGCATGTGTGACTCGATGCAAGAGACAGAAGTGTTCAGTCATTTGTCCCAGTCGCAGTGATCCAGAAAATCCTGTCCGAGCTCAAAGTATTAAACAGACTGCATAGTTCATTAATGCATGTGGTGGGGGAAACGCCCTCCTCCTACAAAACATTACTTAACTCGTCTCTATCTCAGCTGCTCCAGTTCTGGAGATGCAGAGGGAGGCGGCGAAGGTGTGGAGCTGGAGGCGGTCAAAGCTGGCCGCTCCTCACAGGCAAAGTAGTCCTTCAGGGGAGCAAAGAGGTGACGGATGACCGGCACGCTCCAGGCCTTCCCCAGCACCTTCTGCCTCTGCTGCCGGTTCATGTTCCTCACGTCGGTGTAATGTTTAGGGAACCCAAATATCCTGGTGAAAAAGAAGGGGGGGGGGCATACAGTGCACGTCAGCTGAAGCCTCCGGTTCTTAAACGGTTATCTAGCGTCCTCCGCACAGCTTCAAACCACAGCGTCGTGCCACACCTTCAGAAGTGGAGCATGTTGCCTGCACTACTTTCAGATTTAGTTCATTTGGTCATTTCCCTCATTATTTGTGCTTCTACCAGTAGGCTATGTAGTTGAATAGTTTCTTTTTGTGTCCATTTTAATTGCGTTTGTAGTTATTTCCTACTTTGTTTTGCTGTATCCTTCAGACAACTTGAATACCTTTTCTAATTATGAACCACACAAAGATGTTCATTATAAATGGACTAATCATTTAAGTTAAGCAAAGCTGCCGAACACGTTTGCTGGTTTTCTGCACCTTTAGCAACGATACACAGCAGATTAAAGTCTAGAACATTGTTTTCTGATGTTTTTACAAAATAATGAATCAAGAAAATAATTGGCGGTCATTAGTTGCAGCTTATTGAAAAAATAAGGGTGGACTGATTGAGAAAATGTTTGTCTTTCTTGGTAAACTGCTCTCAGGCAATTTTCTGTTTTACAAATTAGTTTTGTGTGTTTTCGTTGAGTTGATATCCCACAGCTCCCTCCATAGCGTGAATCGGGTTATTGTTAGCTACTTCCAGGTTTCTATCAGAGCGAGTTGGGCGCTGACACTAGAGAAGTTCATAGGGGAAATTGAACTCAGATAAACAGGAAATTACCAACAGTTTAGTAGCAATAACAACTGTTGGAGATGGTTCGTTTTGCCATCCTGGTCAGTAGGATGGTCACATGGGATCTAACCATCCTACTGACCTGAAACATAACTATTACGATGCCTACTTTTCGAGCTCAGTGATCCAGAGGATGTCCTCTTTGCCATTCTGGAGAACAGGCAGCAGCGTAGAGCTCCCTTTGCCCTGCTTCAGAGAGTTGGGATTGGTGGTGATTGTCCTCACCTTAGAGACCTGGAACCAAAACAACATGAAGTGACTGATTATAGATACATAAATCAACATTGTAATCATAATATTAAAAAAACACATTGATTGAATAAAATTGAATGTGCAGGTTCAGTCACTGACCCTGGCTTCTCTACCGATCTCTAAACATTCCTGGAGACTCAGCTTGTCGTTTTTGGATGCTGTAATGGGCCTGATGGGAAATGAGCAGCAAACCAGCAAGAAAATGTTATTTTCTACTGAAAACAGAAGTAAAAAAATGCTTTACGAGGTAAGGAAACTAGAACATATAGAAATAACCAAGAGAGAAGACCATATAGAAATGCAAGAATGCACCACTACTGCTCGTCTTACATACAGACAGGCAGAGTACTTCATTACTCCTAGATACTATGACAGCGGTCTAACCTGCTCATCCCTGGGATGTTTCCCCAGAAGCAACGTGCTCTGTGAGCAGGGCTGACTTCCACTGCATTCACCAGCACAGGGTTACACTGTCAAAGAATCAGATACCAGCCCAGTCACTCACCGAGTGTAAAACATGTTAAATGGGGAAAAAACTGCAGGAAGAAACTGGACAGGGCGAACCTCGAGGAAGCGGCAGATGTTGACTTTGTCATGTCTGTTCATGAAGACCACGTTTTCAAACAGCCAGAAGAACGGCCGGGGGTCTTCCCCTTTAGGCTTCAGCAGCTGAAGGATGCGGTAGAAATCAAAGAACAGCCTGCCAGTGCCCTCTGGTGGAGAGAGAAGGGAATTACAGTAGACAAATAATGTACGTATAATAATAAACAGCATTTGCATAACAATAGTGATTACATCAAAATTCATGAATAGTTTAATTTTACCAAGTACATTTTTACATACATTGCTTTTGGTATTTCAGTATCTTTTAATCCATCAAATAACTTTTACAAATCATTATATTATAATGGCATTGGCTTAGTCACACACCATAAATGCCTTTTCTGAGTGGGTTGACGATTGAGAGGTCGTTACAGGGGCTGCCACCGATCAGCAAATCAAACGGACCCAACCGATCGATCTGGAATATCAAAGAGGAACAAAGAAGAGGATTAGTTCAATATTTTCAGTCAAAACAATGAAATTAGATTTTAAAATAAAAGTTACAATTCAAATGGCTCAGATATTATTGTCAGCCAAATGCAAAATTCCAGAGAACATGGTAGGAAGGAGCACAAACATCGTCAGCTGTTTGTCAGGATGTGAATATACGGAAAGAGAACGAACATGCTCCCGGTTGATGAAGCGGGCGTCACCGATGTGCTTGATCTTCCCGTCGTGGTTCACGACCGCCACGGCAAGCGAATCTTCGCAGATCTCCGAGGCAACATATGTCTCCACTTTGAAGCCGAGATCCTTCAGCACCAGGTAGCCTGAAAATAATGAATACAGACACATATATACATGCTGTAAAAGGATGTCCGACCAATGTCCAGCTGAAACGGACACACTGCTGCATCACTAGGACATCATTTCAGGGACATATTGTGCAAAACCAGAATTTTTAACAGTTAGCATTTTGGATGCTCCAGTACTCACCCGTTGCTATGCCATCGAACAGTGCGAGAACTCGGAGTGGTCTGCGCAGGTTTGCAGGGATGGACGGGTAAACACGGTGAGGCTCCTAGGAATTAAAAAAAAAAAATCAAATCAACAATGTGGTACCTGAGTCAGTGGGATCCCTCATAAAAAGGAAACCTGCATTTTAGAAGGAACAGAAATTCCATATGATTTTGACTGATATTGTTTATACAGGGCTTTATGCTTGGAATTTTGTGTGTGTATATTTTACAATTATGCATCCATCTGGTGCACTTTGTGAGCAAATTAAGAGGCTAGATCTATGATCTGTGGCTGGAGCCTCGAGCCACGTTCACTAAAGCCGGTCTTGGTGAACCACTAGAGGAAATGGGGATGTCTGCGCTGAAACAATATAGGGTTCCGTCTTAGTTTTGCAAAGTTAAAATGTTGATCACTCACAAACTCTATGGCACTGTTGTTAGCGAATAACTCCTGAACGCGAATGCTCCAGTCCGCTCTGGGAATCAGAGCCCCGTGGGGTCGATGAGGCTGACACAAGTAGCAGATCCACGGGTCCAGAAGCGTCAACGAATCAAACGTCCCCGGACCAACAAGGATGCCGAGACAGTCTCTGCAATACGATCTGCAAATGTAGAAGAGGAGAGGATGATGCAGGTAGAAACACATTTAAACTGGGCTCTCAGGCAAGATTGAATCAGAGGAAAAGATGAACCACCTGCAGCAGCTGTCATTGCCACACATTAGGACCTCCAGGCCATAGCAGCAGACGGTACAATAGGATTGATATCCATCTTCATCATAACGATACAGAGTTTCTTTTAAGTTGTCCTACAGGGACACAAACAGCATCACAGCCAGGGGTGAGGGAAAGTTCAGACTTATAGAACAGGAGGAAATTCAGGGTTGTAATACCATTTTATTGATTCATCCAGTAGTTTAGATAAACCGATTTATCATACAACTAATTTATATATTTCTCTGCCTCCGGTGTTAAGTAACTCCACGTCACAGACAGTACACTGAGCCAACTGCACTGGAAGAGGATGATTGCTTACTTCACAGTTGGAGCAGAGGCTGCCTTTAAACAGAGGGTGAGAGATCTCAATGTCTTTGGTTCCACAACACAAACAGACGCCTGCCAACAAAATACAAACACGGGTACAAATCAGTGAAATTATCTATACAGATGTATACTAGTAGCATAGTTACATAAACAACATACTTATGTTCTACCATAACCACAAATGAAGTACTTAAAGCTACTAAAAGGAACTGTTATTTGGCGTTTATTTCAGCAGTCCTTCAGCCTCCCGTCAGATAACGTCTCGCGGGGCGACAGTCTGCTCGACACCTGGTTCTCTCTCCTCAGCTGTAAACCTGAACGACTGGATGATCTAATTTCCTGCTGAATCCGACCTGGGTGCACCGATAACAAGCGTCAAGGAATAATCATTTAGAAATAGACAATCTTCTTGCTGATGGCTTTGTTTACTGATGTAGGTCATATAGGAGCATCGATATTAAATTGAGACAGGTCAATAACCCGATCTAAGTTCCTCACAGTAACTTAAACAAAAAAAGTATTAACATGTTTTAAAGCTTGAGAGATTAAAAAGGAGATTAGCGATTCTTAGAATGCTGTCAACATGTAAACAGGGCGACTAATCAATTTCAACCCTAAATTTAATATTTGCGAATAAAAAGGGAAATTTATTTATAACATAAAATAAGCCTGAACACTCACCGTCGATGTCCAGCTTCAAGTCCATGATTCTACGGATGATATCCTCTGCAAGGAAAGAAAACATTAACCCACTACTTAAATACTTTGAGGCGTTCTTTAGAAATGTAACTTTACTATTGTTGCTTATTATTTCTAACTTGCCATCGTCAATTTTGTTTGTAACATTTTACTTTCCACAAATTCTAAGCTAGGAATAAAATCTAGCTCCGATTGGTGTTCTCCTTGCCTTGTCTGCGAGTTTGGGATTGGGTCTGATGGCGTATCAATAGGCGAAAATATTCTAAATATAGTGCACACGGCAGTTTTTAAATAAAAAAAAGTTCTGCCCTCGTTAACTAAAGAACATGGCTTTGCTCCAGTGCTGGATGGGACTCCTGTCTGTTTCTCTACTGTGGGTAATATAGACTACAAATAAGTACTTTATACAGCCCCAACCAAACAAATCAAAACAATCCCTTTCAGAAGGGTTAGGGTTCCCACACAAACAACGTCAATCTTGTCCATTTGTCAACAATCTAGTGTTTTTAAGTGTTTTTCAGTGAATCAACAGACTTAAATTGTTTTTGGTACCTCTGTGTTTCTGGTCCGGCTGGACGTAAGGGCTGGACGCCTGGATGACCTTTTTGGAGTAGGCCCTCTTCTTGTTTGGCAAAAAGTCTGGTGACTTGTCCTCATCAGAGCCATCAGACAGATTGCTTTTCTTCTTCCGAGCCTTCCCTCCCTTACCCCTCCCCCATTGTCCACTCCAGTCCTCTCTCACTTTCTCCCACCCTCTCTTTGCTCTTTCCCCCATCTCGGATGCCCATTCTCCACTGGATTCCTTCTCCTTCCCGACTCCTCCAGTTCTTTTCCCCACAGAATCAAATCCTTCCTCCAATGCACTTTTCACACCTCCACCCATGCGAGACAACTTCTCTCTGGAGTTGCCTGACGGTTTGCTAACGGAGGCCGGCTCGTTTGGCACAGTGCCAATAGTGTTGGTGTTCATGGGGCTGGAGGAGTTGGAGGAGCTGGCGGGCAGATGGTAGGACGGGGGCTTCAGGAAACGTTTCAGCTTTACCTTTGGTCTGTTGTGCGTTTTAGTAACACCTGGACAGAAGACAGTCATACAGGTGATCATCAGGTATTTCACACAAAAGTAAAGATAAGTTACATGATATGTATAATGCGTGACAGATTATGTAATGTCTTACTTGCATATTTATCTGGTTTCATTCCAATTTTAGTTTTATCTGTGTGTGTTTTTTTAAATTTCATGCGATCTACCATACTACGCCGCGATCGACCGGTAAATCGCTATCGACGTATCGAGCACTCCTGATTTAGAGATACCGATAGCTGGAAATCAGTGACAATGAGCCAATCTGGTATCCAATATCATTAATAAATAAGCATTCAGTATCTTTATATTTATTTATTTGTAACATTTGTAGTCAAATCTGTTTTGCATTTGCTGACGCAAAATCATAGAACATGGGGATTACCGACTATCTTGAATTGAATTAGTACAGAGGCAACGAAATGTTCTTGCAAGAAAGGATGAAAGAATATCTTACAATTATTGATAAGATCTTTCACAAAGCACCATCAATAAATCCTTTCTAATTGATAATGTACGATTGTATATCGGCTACCAAGCATTCATATTTACCTAAAAAGTGATGTCATGCAGAGCGCAAACAAAGAGCACTTGATTAAGCACCCTCCCTTTATTTCTTGCTCCGTGTGACAATAATAAATAAATCTTCATAAATCAGATGATCATACCATTAGTGACAGCTGTTGGTTTGAGATGGTTTAGCCCCGTTGGTTGAAATCCTCCAATAGCCCAGTCCAACATCGGTTTCAGCAGATCATCTCGGTCCCCGGCGCAGTCAGGAAAATGCTTCTCACAGCGTAGCGCTGCCTCCTAACAAGTCACGGATACGTAAACAGGAGCACAAACTCATCACAATATGAACACTTTTAAATGTAGAGTTTAATTTGTTGTAATTTTGATCACAGAGACAGTGTATGATATATGAGCAGTTACCACAACAACTACTTTCTCTAAAGTCCTGTTTATATTTATTAGTAAATACACAGAGAAACAGTCTAACCTGCAGAGATAGAAAGAGGGCTTCTCGGTAGGTGATGAGGATGGCCAAGGAGTTGGAACAGAAGTGCTGGGCGAAGGCAGCAAATGGTTTCAGAGCCTTTAGACTGACCTGGAATCAGGAAATAAATTAGAGCAGGAAATGAACGACAGAATAATATATATTAGGGATTTAGAAAGATCTGCCATTCTGATCAGGTTTCCAACCGTGCTTCAGGCCTTCACCCTGAATGAATTAGTCAGGGTGTTCTGGTAGCACAGAAATCCAGTGTATTACTTTACTGTCACTATAAATAAAGGAGTCCATATGTAGATCATTATGTACTGTCAACTCTCACCTGGGAGGACATGTTTTGCCCGTACCACTGCACCGTCCTGCTCCCTTCAGGTTGAGTCTCTTCCTTGCAGGGTATGATGATGGCTGGCCAAGGAGAGAAACCCTGCACTTGACCCCAGACCAGCTCCCCCATCACGTCCTGTATAACCTACACACAAGATGTGAAAGCATAATCTCGTCAGGAGCATTATCTCACCGGTATACATCATATTTATAAAGTAGGCTATTTGTACAAAAGAATGACTGATTATTAACTGTGTGAATCCGGATAGTCAGTTTTACCAGCAATTCTACAGAGATAGGTGGTGTGCTTGTGGAAATCACACAGTGGTCATCATCATCATCATCATCGTCGTCGTCGTCGTCGTCGTCGTCATCATCATCATCGTAGACACAGATCTCTATGAATGCAGACTGTGGCGATCTTTCACCTGCAAAACAGAGACAACCACCCACTGATTAAGTCTTCATTCACAAACGAACATATTCAAAAGGGAACATGAAGGCTCACCTGTTCATCTTGAAGCAACTCTAGGCATGAATATTTCCAAATTAATAAAGACCATTTGTCAATTTCCTACAAAAAGTCATTCACAAGTATTTTTTAAGGATTGTATTGCTGGGTGCAGGGTAAAGGGCAAACCTGATGGCAGGTAGAGCGGTGACTACGTAAATATAGTGTGCACTTTATCTGTTTTTTAGGTCTGAACACAGACAAATGGAGCAGCGGTGAGGACCAGATGTAACTTTTTTTCTAAGCATGCATCAACTGAGTCTAAGAACGGGGGGGGAGCCAACCCAGTAGAGCAGAGTAACGTTAGCGCATCAGCTAACGCCGCCACACAAAGTGCACCGAGCGAAGAAGACGATGGGAACTTAAATCCCAACAGGTGCTTTCTTGACAGATATACTATACGTGTTCATACGACTGTGGAATGCACAGGAATGCACATTAGTAGTGCGAATGCAAACTTGTGAAGGCATATAACCGTTTCCAGAACTGTTTGTATGGTGGGCCGACTATAAATGTGAAGACACTCTAACAACTGGCCATTTCCTCATTCTTTAACTATATTCTAAACAATACTCTACATTTCTTACTTTCGGTTTCCATTCGTCTTCTGGTCTTTTTGAACTCTTCTGTGACATCAACCACATCTGACAAAAGTAGACAGCAGTGTCACATTAGTTATCATCATCCACAATGTTTGGAATTGCGATTAGATTTTCATAACTGAAAATGTCATTTTCATGAATTTGGTGCAAACGACCAACGCTGTGCGCTCTACTCCCACCGTGCACCGGGCTGACTGTCTTACCAGAGGAGTTGTCTGTGTAGTCCGAGTCCTCGGTAACGCATTGGGAAGGAAGAAGTAGACTGGGTTTGGCCTCAATCCTGTCGCCATCCTTGTTCTTCTCGTCACCACTACTGGCCTGAACACACGTCCTCAGTTCACGGCATCGTTGAGGTGAGGCTTCGAGGGTTTCCTTACTGGGAACCAGAGCCTTGTTGAACACCTTGAGAAAAGGAGTAAACCAACACAGAGAAATATATTCATCTTTACTTATAAAGATGTCATTTTATACTTAAAATCCAAACTAAAGTTAATATAATGAAAAAAACAAATAAGCGATTGTCTGTTCCAATTTAAAATTCTCATGAAATATATGATTCAGTCTGATAAGTTTAAAAAATGGCTAAAGTAGCTTCTAACTCCTGCTACTTACACATTTTTATCAACACATTTCCATAAATTTAAGGACTATTTTTGGAAAGTCTGCATATATGAAAGCCAGGGGCAGCGGCTGTCGGTTTGTTTGACGACGGAGATGCTTGGACACCAGTAAAATACAGTTTCCTGAATTTCCCTCGGGATTAATAAAGTATCCATCTATCTATCTATCCATCCATCCATCCATCCATCCATCCATCCATCTATCTTGTGGCACAATTGACCTCAGCTGCAGATGTTTGTCATCTGCAGCTGAGGTCAATTATTTATCAAACAATAGCCGTGTTCTTCGGACACTAATAAAAAGTCACCAACTGGTATTACATCAACGTTTGATGTTTTGTTACAGAGGAATCCTAGTGGTGAAAAAGGATCCTTTTTTAATAATTTTATTGCTTTTCACACTCACTTTAGCAAACACCTGCGCCCTGCCCAGAGCGCTCGGCAGGGCCAGGATGGTCAGGAGGAATTTACGCAGAGCGGAGTATGGGCTGGTGGCATCCAGCATCTGTGAAGACAAGCCACTCTTGTAATTTATCTACACTATTAAAACACAAATAATGTAAATAAGAGAACAATATTAAACAAATGACGAAATGTGTTCACACTCAAGGTCAGAGGAAGGTACATTTCTATTATTGGAATTGTACAGCGATAAAAATATGTTTTACTGTGTACAGCATGAATCACTCATCCAGCCAACACAGGGATCCGGTCACCAGTTACAAACAGCATTCAATAACTTCTAGGCAACCTTGATCCATTGCGTCATCAGCTTACCTTAGCCCAGCAATGCTCCGCTTTGACCATCTTGGTGAATTTGAGGTAGTCGTATGCCAGTTGATTTCTCTCTGAAAGCAAACCCAGTTGCATCCCAAACTCTGACAGCGCATTAATGGTCAATTTATTGCTCTAAAGGGGAAACACAGGCAACAAAAAAGCAATATAGATATTAGTCAAGCAGAGAGCCACAGATGTTTACATCGTTAACTCCAAAAGTGTACGTCCTGAAACAAAGCAATACAACATTACATTAAAATCAGGTTCAAATAAATATATTAAGTCTCATAAAGTATAAGAGAAAGAAATCTTCTTACGGTGATGTTTTCTGAATGTTTCAGCACTGCGTTGATATTAGTCAGAGCGACTTCTCCGAGATGCCCAGGAAGACCCTCCACCAAGCACTTAAGTGTGGCTTCATAGAACGTTGACGCGTCCTTCCGGAAGTCCCTTCTCTCCTCTTCTCCCAGATCTACGACAGCGGTGGCCCACAGGAATTCTCTGGCACGAGCACCTACGCGCACCTCTGTTGCCGGGAGACGCTTTGTCCAATTCAGGATGAGACTCGGGTCTCGCTCCCTGGTGAAGCGCTCCATGACCCAGGGTTGGAAGATATTGGCTGCATAGGAATGAACCAGGGTGGAGGTCAGGTGGAGCTCCATCGCCACGTTAGTGCCACAGTGCTGCATCTTTTGGAGAGCTTGGAGGGGCTCCAACATGTGGGCGAGGAAAATAAAGCGAAGTTTCACTTTATGATCCATCAACTGGTTTCTGATTCGGTCAGCATCCTGTGCTTGCTTCAGTGACTTGAAATAGTCCACTATAGGCCTCCAGCTGCCTACAATCTTCTGCACAGCATGGGTGATAAACAGACACTGTGCGGGGATGGGGAGGGATGGGTCATAGGGCTCGGAAAACAGCCCCTCCAGACTGCCACCAACAGGTGGGTAGGTGCAGTAGTGATGGTGGATGTCCCTCACCAGGTCAACCACGCAACTGAAGGAAGCCGAGAGCCCGGCCTGGCAGGCTCTCGTTGCCATGCCAGCGAGGCCGCACAGCGATACTAACTTTGTGTTGAAAGCCTGGAGCATGAATTCAATGGCCCGGCTCATTCCCGGGTTTGGAGCGTTACAGTAAAACGCAACAGCTTTGGACAGAAGGAGGCCACATCTCTTCAGCGTCTCCATCAGAAGGCATGCGTCAGTATCGGCAGTAGCTTTTTCCGCTACGGTTTGTTGATCACCGGCATCGACACTGGTCTGCAGTGTGAGCAGGGGCCTCACCACATTGGCCCCCGAGTTCTTGTCGAAGTACCCGACCAGAACGACGCTCGTTTTCTCGCCTCCACCCAGCTCCACGCCCACATACAAGTAGAGGCAGTACGGCGTGCGCAAGCACACCTTAATGATGTCGGTGGGGTGGGTTGGACTCAAGAAGGCAGAAACTGAAGGGCAGGAAACCTGAGTGTCGGTGCTCGTATTTAAGTCGGTATGTCCAGTGTCACTACAGTATCTTCTGATGAAACGCAGCAGAGTATCACTGCTGCCTTCATTTCCTCCCTCCACTGCTGCTTTTGCTTGCTCCACCTTTACCTGCGGTGGTTCTTCCTTCTCTGTCGTCTCCATTTTCTGTGTTTCCAGCTCCATTGTCACATCCTTCACATCATCATCATCATCATCATCAGATATCACTAGGATAATATCTGCATCCATGTTCACATGTTCAGTGGGTTCTTCTTGTTTTGGTTCTTCTGCTGTGTTGTCCGGTGTCTTCACAACAATCAGATAGTCCAGGGAGGAATGATCATCTATAATAGGCATGAAAGGACATTATCAGTACTTTTCATACATGGTACATGCAATATTGATTTGTAGGGATGCACCGATCTGATCGGCGCCGATCGATATCGGCCGATATTGCCATTATCGGTTTTGATCGGCGTTCTCAAAACGGCCGATCAAACCGATCACTCAAACCGATCGATCAGATGACGTCACATCTGCGAGAAATACAATCAGAGACGTTTCAATCTCCGCGCTCCGCAACGGAGACGATGCGCCGGCGAGTGCAGAGTGAGAGGTCCCCGCGGGGATCCTCCCGCAGCGAGCGGCACCCCATCCCCACTCGCATGTCTGAGCCCCTATAGACTGATGTTCACGGCACACGCATTCGATCTGGAACGCGCGAGGGTTTTGATAAAGTTAGCCGATAACTTTATCAAAACCCTCGCGCGCTCCTGATCGAATGCTAACTGTTAGCGGAAGGATTTACATGACAAAACATCCGGTTTTGCAAAGTTAGCGGAAAGAGCCACGTGAAACAACATCCGCTTTTCAAAATAAGATGTCGACAAATCATACACTAACATATCTGTAATTTCTTTAATATTTGAGGTGCTTTAGATGTGTATTTCCTCATAGTCCTAGGCAATAATTTTACACAATAAATAGAATGCTTCAATCGACATTGTGATCGGTATTATGGGATCGGCAGATACTATTTCAGTGATCGGTGATCGGTGATCGGTATTATCGGTGATCGGCTGACACTGATTTCAGTGATCGGTGATCGGTGATCGGACCAAAAAACCTGATCGGTGCATCTCTATTGATTTGCTTACTGTTGCTGTTAAAGTTTAGAAAAAGGTTTGTTATTCACAAATAGGTCTCCATTCATCTTGGCTTTCAACAGATATTAAAAGAGGGACACAGAAAGCGTACAATGCTTGAACAATATCATTGACTCTCTTTGTGCACAAGAGATTAAGTAGTACATTTATTCATTCATGCAGTACTCTTAAGTCATTTATGCTTTACGTTTAATGCAAATAATTAGCTTGTCAATATATTTTTTCCAACTGTACTTTCACACAGAACGTGAATAATACGTTAAAAGCAAAGTCATTCTTTTCCTGAGCAAGGTTGATTTATTTTAGCTTTTACAGTCAATAAAAACTTCTCCCAATCACATTGTGTAGAACAGAAATATACAAAATGTGCACTTATGATTTTTTTTTTTTTATGTTTTGACAAAGTGTTGCACCCGTCACAAATGTTACTAGCTGAAGGTTTTGATGCGGATTATTCGCAGCAAAGTATTGTGCATTTTAATGTTGTTTATTTATTATTTCACTGTGTGAAAGCCGTTTATTTTAAGTGATTTTAAGTGAAAAAGATGTGCATCGTTTCTCTCTCTTGACATACCCAGTGCTTATATAACCTTATGTTAATGCTATAACGTTTAATTCATACTTGTGGGATGTTTACATTGTTGTATAAATACTGTTGGGTCTGACCTTGAGACGATTGTTGTTGTGACATCTATGTAAAAAGTGCTCATTCAATCAAGTTCAACAAATAAATCTAACATCACAATTTCCATTGGTTGTAAAATATTGACTGTGCAAATATATCAAAACTAGTTAAATTAAATGGGGACATTTCAGTGTCACACGTATTTGCCTAAATAAGCTAGGTAACTTATGTAATTGTTATGTGGGATCAAGGTTCCATATTTTTTAAAGGAGTTTTTATAACTAGCTTATTGCCAATATTTAAAGAATTGTACACATTGATGGTTTAGGATTAAAGAATAATTTGTGAGGAAATAGTGTAACAAGTTGATTGTAAATAAATACTATAATAACGAATAAAGATATATATCATATCATAATGTTATGGTAATATTGTCTTTTTTGTTCTCATAGTTAAAAAAAAAGTAAGAATAATGAGATTTAGGCGCTCACGCTAGTCTGCACCCACAATCTGGGCGCTAATTATATGAAAGAGTGACAAAATAGACAACTGTTATGAATTTGACTTAGCCTACATAGCAACAGTGTGGTTATCTGTGTTACAACTGTGTGATACATTCACTGACCCAAATTGTCCATACCTAAGTCAGCAGGAATCATGCTCCGTCCACCTCTGGCCTCCAAGGGATGGTACACAAGGTCTCGGTTGACGTTCTTGTCAAAGAATACCTTAAACCAGCGCAGGAAGGCCAGAGCAACTTCGGAGTCCTTCTTTATCAGCCCCCCAGTGGGGATGCACTTGAAAGAGAAAGCAGGTCAGTTTAAGTATCATAATCTATCAGGAAATTGTTTTTTGATTTTCAAGTACAGTGTGTAGCATCAGTGTAATTCTTCCAAATACTTTTGGTACATTTAATATTCCCTCCTAAGCAACAAACGAAAAGGCCTTCAGACTGCAGCCAGGGAGGAGGTCCTCTTCAGAGTTCTCTGTGTTACAATGCCGTGCTTCAGTTTCCCAGATCAGACAAACAAAACAGTGGCTTAATCAAGAGCCTTTCGCATTTTACAGGCCACGGTATCACTGTCATACTAGTAAAACTGTGTTACGGTGAGTTATAAAGAGGAAAATTATGGTATCTCCTTGCTCATGAATTTTGTATTACTTTTCAGCAAATATAAACACTGTTACCAATGTATCTGCAATGAGCAAACATCCTGAGGATTTATTATCAATGTTCTTAATTGTATTAAGTAAATGTGAAATATCTGGTCATCTGTTCAACCCTTTTGTTAAAATACTCACTCGCACAACTCCAACCTTTCTGAACGCAGCCTGCAGTAAACTGTAGTTTGTGATAGTGTCCATTTCATTGTTGCTTTGGAACTGGACCCTGGAGAGGTCCAATAACTTGGGAGACAACCAGTTCATCAGCTGGCAAAAGGCTGCACCTGAATATTCATACAAGACACAGAAGTGATCAATAATATGCATTCAGGTGATGCTCAGAGCTCAGTCCACACTCCACAGAGCTAGCATATTAAAAAATAAATAAAAAATCACACACATTTGAACATGCAATGACCCACCTGTGCATACCTGCTCCACCTTGGTGAAACCTGTCTGTAAAGTTTCATTGAGCCAAGCCAACAGCTCATGACAGATCAGTCGCTCAGAGCAAAACAAATTTCCAGTTACTGGCACGTCCACGTCCATCTCAGAAAGAGTTGGATCTGCACAAACACAACGACAAATTAAATTGTACATTTAAAACATGTTTTACTCCCGTACACATTTATTTATAAAGTGACTGAATTCAAGTTCTAATATTGAATGCAATCTCTGTGCTATATAGGAGCTAGACTTCACGTTACACAATAACATCACTGTGACAGGCAACAATCATGATTATTAGTCATCTAAAACCAGCTTTTTTGACCAAGTAGTAGGTGTAATAAATGTAACATGTTAATCTGAGCAGATCAGTTTCCCACAGTAGACCGTGACCATTATATGTCCCTTACAAGCTGTATGGAAGTATAGACAGGTGTATACATTTCAATACATTGTATCAAATGTATCGTTTAATACCTCCTGCCATGTCAGCAACTGCTTGGATATTGTATAAAATTATGACGTGTTGAAATATAGTATTTCAAGAACAAGACAATTTACTTTGTCGTTGTGTAAAGACTGAGAATTTAAATCTGGAATTAAGAAGCCAGGCTTCTGGTCCCAGCCATTTACAAATAATCAAGCAACCACTACTTAGCATCTGTAGCTGACTGTCATATTAGCTATGCTTATCAACAAAACGCCACTTCAAACCAAGTATGAAACAACTGAACAAACTGCATTGACAAAGTATCCTAATTAAATTAATGAACTTTATTTTCCGATGGCAAATTTAGTTTACTGCGTGAACGTGAAGGCAACCTTGCTTGTGGTCCAATCACTGCATAGATGTCCGATATAGCATGACGTAAATGTCCCCGCACCAATCAGATTAGAAGAGGTTGAATTATGACCAATAGAATGAATGAAACAAGCAACTGACACGGGGTCAGATTATAAACCGTCTTCACGTTGATCTGGAGAAAATAAATCGGACCACAGGTCAGCTGGCTAACGGAGGAGCGTTACATAGCCTATGGATGGGACGTGGAGGGGAAAACAAGCGATGGAAAATGTCGGCCAAAAACAATAACGTTAACACTTCAAGATAAACTATGAACCAAGAGCCTAACTAACTTCCTTAACCAGCGGATAGCCTTGACAGCTATGTTAGTTAGATCACAATATCTACACAACATGCCAAGTTACTAAATATCTAGAATGTTCTCACGCTAGTTAAACTATCGATTAGCGTCAAGTTAAACTGTTCTCTGCCATTAACCGTCACCTAGTTAGTTAGAACTAATAAAACGAAGTAAAAAGCGAGTATATTTTAAATGCATGCTACTTATCAAAATTAGTTGATTATGATAACCACTTTATCTGATAAACATGCAACTGGTGAAAGAAGCAAAGAAGTTAGCCGTCTAACAACGCTGGCTAAAACGTGAGCTGACATAACTTTACGGCTCGGTTTTGCGGTAGCAGTTGCGTCAACGAGCATTGTTTTCTAGAAACAACTGAAGTTGATATCAAACGTCAAGCTTAAATCGTTTGAAAGCATATTCACAGAGTGGTATAAAACGCGTGTACTCACCTCTGCTTCGTCCCCGCTGGTATTTAAACTACCAGCTTCAGATTAGCCACCTAGCCCCGCCCCTCGCCACACGCGCTGCAGTTAAATGTTTTTTTAAATGCGTGATAAGCAATGTAATCAAATAAGCTTCACTTTATACTCTTTGCTTCGTTATAAAAATAACACAATTACGAGTCAACGTTCATTCATTTGACAGGAATCAGAAAATATCGTCACGTTCAGGTCACATAGCTAACGCTATCTGCTGCTAGCGACACATTAAACTCAAAGTTAGCCTAGAGCTAAGTACGCGTTGGTTAGACTTCTTAAGTAACTTAACATGAGTGTTTTTGAAGCTTGCCGAATTGTTGATGACATCCTGCACGTCTTTTTTGTTAGCCGGTTAAATTAGCACATTGGCCAAGAGACCCAGCGCCTCGCGGGCGGCCATGGTGAGTTAAACTAGAAAGAGAACTTCACATATGCGGCAACACCGCCCCGTCCTCCTCTTTATTGGACCTTACAAAACGACGAGCTGTCATTTTAGGTCTTTAATTATAGCCTTTTCAATGCTTTTTATTCAGGTCTTGTTTTACTTGAGAATTCGTTGTTACTACCAACCACAACACCATGGTTTGACACCCATGTTTTCTTTTCATCCATATGTGATCACTTTAACGTTTTGATCTCAGCTCTTCCACTTCAATACTGCATTGAAGAACATTGGTCCAAATTGCAGCAACCAGCTTTTTGTAATGTAACCCAAGCATTTGAGCACATAACACACGATCTGTTCTCACACCAAGATTCCTAGTTTAATTCAGATCTGACTGTAAATAATTAATGTATCAGGAACCTTCTTATCTGGCAAAACCTTTTAATTTTCCAGATCAGGTAAGCAGATATGGAGATTTTAAAGAGTAAAATTATCACTCTCATTCAAATGAATGTACAAGTGCATCTCAATCAATTAGAATATCCTCAAAAAGTTAATTTATTTCAGTAATTCAGTAAATAAAAAAAAGTGAAACTCATATATTATATATTGATTATATACAGGGTAATATATTTCAAGTGTTTATGTATTGTTAATGATTATGATTTACAGCTAATGAAAACCTTAAATTCTGAACTCTGAGTTGTTGTGGAGCCGTTGTCTTCCTCCTCAAGTCCACCACCATCTCTCTGGTCTTGGCCACGTTCAGCAGCAGTGGTTGGATGCCAGATGGTGTTGAACGCACTGGAGAAATCCAAGAGAGTGATTCTCAAAGAGACACCGGCTCCATCCAGGTGCGACTGAGCTCATTGCAGCAGGTAGAAGATGGCATTGTCCACTCCCGCGCAAGGATGGTAAGCACACTGCAGAGGGTCCAGTGACGATTTCACATGCGGTCGAAGGTGAGCCAAGATCAGCCTCTCCAGCACCTTCATCACATGGGATGTGAGGGCAACTGGTCGTAAGTCCTTGAGGACAGATGAAGTTGACATCTTTGGAACAGAGACCAGGCACGTCTTCCACAGCACCGGGACCTCCTCCTGTCTCAGGCTCAGGTTGTAGAGGTTCTGCAGGACAGCTGACAGATAGATAGCACAGGTCTACTGGACCCTGGGGCTGATCCCATCAGATCCTGCAGCTTTGCCTTGTTACCTGCTGTATGCTTTGTTTATTTTATTTTTTTAAATTTAAAAATCATTTGTCAAGAGCACGAGACAATTGGGATTTAAACTATACTCTTAAAAAAAAAAATGTTGTAACTGATACATCATTTAATTATCGTTGTCTTTTAAATACTTTAGGTTGTCAGACATTACATAATGTATGATTGTATATCCTAAATAATTATGGAGTCACTAAATAAGAATGTGGTGATTAACCCTTAATAAAAATAAATAAATAATGCTAACTTTTTTTCAAATGTACAGATATTTTGACCCAGAGTAAATATTAAAACAAAAGATGAATGAACAAAACATTAAGATTTCACGGGACTCATGGAAGTGTTTTTTGCTTTTTTATTGAGTAAACACTATATATTGGTTGCTATAGGAAGTCAATGAACATAACAAAATACTGCAACACTAATCAGAAAAAGTATAAAAATAGCACGGAATCTGTTCTTTTGAAATGCTTTTTGCTATCAAAAAAAAAATCCTCAAATGGAATCCTGATAAAATATATCTCACTAAAAGGTTGTAGTATAAAAAGTACAGACTTCTGATATTATTCACAAGCAAGCCTACAAATGCACTGAACATATTTTACATCTACACAACACAAGATATCAAAAACTTATTGATTAACATGCTCCACAATGTGCTATAACAGAAAGCTGTATACGCGGAATAACTTTGTCCTGTATGTGACAGTTACAAAAAGAAAAGAAAAAATTATAGATTTTTTGCTAACTGTTTTTAAGCAAAACATGCAACAATCTGAAAAGTATTACTGAGTAATGTAAACAATTACAAAATAGAGTAAAGAGGCTCCTGTGGTACTTTAAGGGAACTTTAACTGAGCACCAGAGAGTACTTATATATTTCTTAATGAACAGGTCATTTAAAAATGAAATTTTGTGCATTTTGTTCGTAGTTCTTGGTCAAACACTTGTAAACCTTTCTTATCAAAACAATACTTATATTGTTTAAAAATATAAGTTCCAGTGAGAAAATACAAGCTATATATAGACACAAGGCATATGGGAACATAAAGCTACAGTATATATTCACAAAACAGAGATCCTTCAGGAGGAGGGATGTACAGTTGCCCCTTTGTCTGAGGTAATGCCCATTTAGTATGATTTGGTGACAGTTGACAACATAAAAAAGAGAATATATCTCAAAAGAATATATCCATTTTTTGTGAGTTTAGTTTGTTAAAATTAAGAGAATTGGTACCAATAAACTGTCCAGTAAAGATGCTCAAGCCTAAGCAAACTGAATGGCACGTCAAAGAAATGTCAGTGTATAATTATGGAGGACTACTTCATTACAATAACTTGTATTTTTAAGTCCCACCGAAAAAAAACAGTTCTTCTGGCATCAAATGTGCGCCACAACAAACAGTTACTTATAATTACTTATACATACTACATACCAAAGCGCCTGCACCACAGAACAAAGCAGTCAGGCAGCACTTTAGAGATGGTTTTCATGGCATGCCAAATGTTTTGAAAATTTAAAAGTGCATTTAAACCAAAAGTAGTCAGTAGTTCACAAGGAATATTGTGTGTTTGCCAGTGTTTCCCTTCTTTTGCTTTTTAAAACCAAATTTACACACAATGACACTTACTCTTTCCTGAGTTAACGTATCTTATCTTTGTGGCTGACATCCAACCACTACAGTGAGCTAAAACAATGGGGTTTCAACGATACGATATGAACTCCTACAAAAGGATAACTGCCATCACTCATGAGTTCTTAGCTGTCTGGAACGGTTCCCAAAAGACAATCTCTATATCTGTGTTTTTGCATTGGCTTGTTTCAAGTATTTGTATGTAGCTATCAGGGAGATATCTCTGTGACAATATAACTAACGTTTCATACAATCTTTACAACCACATTTTTATATAATCTTTCATAAAAGTTTAAGCTATTTTGTTCACATGAACTTATCTCAAAACAAAAGACAACAAGCTAAATCATTGTCTGTTTTTCTTTCACAACAGAAAAACTATGAATAGCAACTAAGTATAAAGAAAAATGTCCTGCTTCATCTCCAGGTCAGCCTGCTGTGCACTAGTTTCCATTGCTGAATGTATTTTCCATACGGAGTACTTTATTCTTTCCATATTCAAATCTAAATATGTTGTAATTTCAACAAATATGAAAATATATTGTGTTAGCATTGAACAACCACATGACTTTCAAAGTACCTGTGTGGCGTAGATTTGTTTTGTTAAATAATGTTTTTGTTTCATTGATCAATTATTTTTTGTATAATTTAGCATTGTTGTGGATATGTATTATCTTAGAATTCTGACAGGTAACCCTGATATCATGTTTTGACTTTTCTGAACCCCTTTTTGAGAAAATACACATAGGTCTGATTTTAGTGAAACAGCATATCGGCCCCAATCTGTTTGTCTAAAGACTGGTTCAAGTTTTTTTAAAGAACAGCCTGTCACACGTTTTAATCATCAGCTAAATGATGATCAAGGCCGTTGTTATGGAAGATATAATCGGTGATGCTATTAAAAGACAGTCCATTCTTTATTTGCTCATCTCGGTGTTATGTGTGTTTACGGTTGCAGTGCATTATCACCAGACACAAAAACAGCTAGTTTCACTGTTTTCCAGCTACACTGATTTGAAAAGAAACTGGTTATTGTCCTTCAAGACTAAAGAGAAACTTCCAGGTCTTCTAAAAAAATGTGTCCGGCGGCTGATGTTCCTGGAGCCAGTATCACAGTGGAAAAGCTGGTGTGTCATTACAACTGGTGATGGCTGGCGTCTATTCACAGGCGAAGTAGTCTTTCAGTGGTGCGAACAGATGACGGATGACGGGAACGCTCCAGGACCGGCCCAGGAGCTTCTGTCTGGCACCGCGACCCATGTTGGACACATCAGTGTAGTGGACAGGGAAGCCAAAGATCCTGCAGGGTAAGAAATCACAAACCAGTTTGTTCAGGTTGAACCTTGGTGTCCCATGCTTTCTAACATCTCGTTATTTCCGATAGCACCGAGCTACGCGTCGTTAGTTCCGGAAACGTTCCGAGTTGAAATTATGTTTATGATATTTTGATGATCATTTTAGTTGGTGTTTGAGTTGTGTTGAAATGGCTTACTGATTCTTATAGCCCACATTGTGTTCTTTAATTTGATGTACAACATCAATATAGTTGCTCATGTTTATTATAATTGTTTAGATTGTTTAACCACAATGTAAAAAAAGTCCCCCAATTGAGCTCAGAGGGGTTCAGGAGGCTTGTTCCTTCCTTTGTAATGAACTTTCTGCAGTCATGCATAATGACGCAAATATATATATATTTTTAAAACTACTTCCACACATTCTTGTCACAATGTAGAAGAGAATATTACTAACCCCAGAATAGTATACTGGTTACAGTGGCATCGTTGGGTCTCTCGTCTCACTTTCCACTAGTCGGATAAGGACAAGCTAGCTTGGTACAAGAGACTGGTCTCTTGTACCAAGCTAGCTACCAACGGGCTATAAAGTGTCGTTGGTATAAGAGACTGGTCTCTCAACGACACTTTCACCACAGCAACTGACAACAGTCGCCATTTGTAATGGTACTATTCAAATTACCATGGACAAGAGTTCAATGCTCTACTGCTATTCTATTTAAATCATAGTGTTACATCCAACTAAATGACTCGTATATTTGATCTTATGAGGGGTCTTTATGTGTGTGTGTGTGTGTGTGTGTGTGTGTGTGTGTGTGTGTGTGTGTGTGTGGTTCTTGCTAACCTCTCCAGCTCAGTGCACCAAAGTATGTCCTCTTTCCCGTTCATTATGACAGGGAAGTGTTGATCCTTCCCTTGTTTGATGGAGTTGGAGCGGGTAGTGATGGTACGCACCTTCCCAAACTACGAAAACAACAAATACACGATCAAAGAAGAGACCAAGTAGCCATTTTAGAAGCGTAACCTGTGAAGAGTGACTTTGTTCTGTATTCCGTAGATATATCAAACCTTTGCAACTCTTCCGTGATCCAGACAGTCCTGCAGCTTCAGCTTGTCCATCCCAGAGGCACACAGAGGCCTGACACAGAGACGGGTATTCACACAGAAATTATTGAAAATAGTAGTATAATATATATATATATATATCAGTGGGGTCCGATGCAGACGCGTGCCTCGCTCAGCTGTTATGCGCGCAGGTGAGCTCTCTCGCTAGCAAAACACACACAAAACAATACTATGATGCAACATTTTCCGTCCGCAACAAACAATTATTTTCAGGATGAATTTGTCTGATGATTATTTTTTAAACTAACTAAAAACATTTTTAAATGTCCATCTCCATTTCTTAAAGGTGATGTCTTCAAAGCTCAAAGGTAATTTGTTGTCAGTCCAAACCCCCAAATGTAAAATTGTATATGGTATAATAGTTTCTTTGTAATTATTGCATGAACGATTACTTTAACTGGCAATATCTTTCTGTCATACCACTAATTGATATGTTGAAAATTCGTCGCAGCTCTGGCAACATATTATTAAAGGATCTGAAACGAGGATGGCGAGTTGCTCTACCTGTTCATGCCCGGCAGGTTTCCCCAGAAGTATCGGGCACGGTGAGCAGCAGACACCTCAATAGCATCAATCATCACAGGATTACACTGCAACGGAAATTAAGAAACCCAAAGACACGCATTAATTACTCAATTGAACTCATCAGAATCATAAATATACAATGCCTAAAATGATTCACAGGCACATTCCCGTCTTTAAGTCCAGTGGCTCAATGGACAAATCACTCTGGCTTACAACATACGACTGGGAGGATCATTGAATTTATTCTTTTAAATAAACACATTTAAATAAGTATTCAAAGAAACTTTAACCAGACTTTACGTGTTCAATTTATAAAATAGTCTAAAAAACAAAAATGAACATGATTAATGATAAAATGGTGATGATATTTATTTCTCATATCACCCACTTCAGGGTTTGGTTTAAAACTATTTATTGTTCTAAAATGAGGTTTCAGGTTGAGCTGCTTGAACTACACATGTACAATGTTCCTTCACGGATGTCTTTGGTTTATGTTGCTGTTCTTATAACTTACCTCTAGGAATCGTGAGATGTCCCTCTTGTCATTGACGCCCATGGCGACCACGTTCTCGAACATCCAGAAGAACGGCCTGTCCTCTCCTTCTTTGGGTCTGACCTCGCTCAGCAGGCGGTAGAACTCAAAGAACAGCCTCCCTGTCCCTTCTGGAGCAACAAAGTACGCAGAACACACTGAACTTCTTCCTCATGATACAGGCACCTCCCAGTAGCCACTCCATATAACCTTTTAAACATAAAACACTAAGAATATTCAAGTAAAACTGTGGGTATTCAGACTATTTAAAAAACTGAAAGCAACTCATAGTAGTGAAATGAAAGTTATTATAAAACAGAGATTCACCACTACAGCCATTTACTGCTCAACGTCTTGTGTACATTGGTGCAAAACAAACGTTACTGAAAAGAAGTCCCTGGCAGGTACCAACCATAGAGCCCTTTCCTGGCGGGATTGACGATTGACAGGTCGTTGCAGGGACTTCCTCCTATCACCAGATCGAACGGACCCCAGTCCAGAAGCTGAGAGTAGACAACAGCACCACCAAGTGTTAGACTGAGGAGAATGCAGCTACTGAATGAATAAACAGCAACAGAACTCCCAATGAAAAATATTCCCCAAATGTTATGCATCTTCTGCAACTTTATTTACAAAAATGTACCATGAGCAAAACGAATATTCCTTATTTAACCCCCAAACTACTTTTTTTCAGCTGAAAACCATTGAGAGAGTTGTTGTTGATTTATTCAGCATTCCTGAATTCAGGTCCAAATCTTGGTATTTTAGAGCAACGTATTGTAATTCTACATATTGTGTTATATAAATGACTGCAGACTGTAGAAGGAGGAGTGTTAGTGAAGAGTAGCTGTTACCCTTTTAATTAGGGCCAGGGGTTCGGTCTTTTGTGCTAATTGCTGAAACACAATCATAACAGTAGTCAGCATGCTGGTGATTAGCATTAGGTACTCTATAGAAAGCATGTTTAAGAAGCTCAAACCAGACTGATATTTGGTCCTTTTAACTTAAAACGATAAATCCATAATTAATAGAAGAAAATTAAATAGTTGCTTATTAATTTTCTCTTGATTGAGAAATTAATTAACTGACTTAGCTAATTTCAACCCCCATCTAAACTGGGCACATGTTGTTGTCTTTCTCCCTCTCTTACAGAATCAAAGTAATGAAGAGAGAAAAAAATAAATGAAGGCGTGACAAACGCATACACATACACACACACACACACACACACACACACACACACACACACACACACACAAACACACACACTGGAATGACCTCGTACTGCGGAAACCCGCCTTCTCGGCTTGATTTGATCTTAGGAGCCCCGACACATCCTTCGTTTAAACATGGATAACAAGCGCTGTGCAGTTTCATTCTGCATTCTATAATTCTATAATTCTACGACTGCCGACATAAGAGGAAGAAAGCGATTATTGTGGCGAGCGGCGTGTCCGGCGGCATCACCCGCCCCATGGAGCGAATGTTTGAAGTCGGTTTGCGGCACAAAAAGGAGGACTTTCTTTTTGATGCTTATTTGTCATGACTGAATTACTAGCTTACCTAAACACATATTATTTAGCTTGACAAGAAATAAGATACAGATTGGATTTTTATAGAAAATACGAAGGAATAGAATTGTTGTCATTTCTTTGGCGTGTATTGTTAAATAGGTGTACAGGGTTCTTACACATTTTGACCAATGGATTTCCATGACTTTTCCAGGACTTTTCCAGGACTTTAAACCAAATTTCCATGACCAAACTGAAATCTCGGTATAAACATGACAACTGTAGAAAATTTTGCGTATTGAGAGCGTACGCTGGCTTATATTTTGAGCGTCTTTCTTTGATTTTTTAAAAAATTAATTCAAACTTGACGTAAATGAACATGTGATTTTAACACATTTCCAAGACTTTTACAAAACTTGTATGATTAAATTTGTTTCCATGACTTTTCCAGGCCTGGAAAAGAACATTTTAAAATTCCATGACTTTTCCAGGTTTTCCATGGCTGTACGAACCCTGGGTGTAACATGTAACCATGGAATGTGATGTAAAAAGAGTTAAAAAGGCATTTCTCTTTTCTGAAACCTTTCTTTCTTACGTTTTTCTTGGAGATGTTCCTGACATCATGGACGTACTGGATCCTTCCTTCATGTCGGACAACACCCACCGAGATGGAGTCCTCGCACACCTCCGACGCCACATACTGGTCCACCTTAAAACCCAGGTCCCTTAAAACCAGGTAGCCTGGGAGCACAGAGACCGTTTGGGTTATGACCTGGTGCGTTTTAGGTGAATTAAAAACCAAATGGTCAAGACATCAGTGCAAATCCATGAATTCACTGTCTGTCTCCTGTCATCCACACTCGTCCTCACCAGTGGCAATGCCGTCAAATAGGGAGAGGACTCTGATTGGTCGTCTCTGCTCTGCAGGGACTGCTGGGAACATCTTTGGTTTCTCCTAGAAATTCAGACAAATTCTATTTGAGTCTTATTCTTATCTGGGCATCAAATGTCCATATCCATTCCTGGAAAGCTGATGATACGCTCTGCTGATTACATTCAAACTGGATTCTTACATTATAACTCATAAGTCACTTATAAGTCATAATTTCTTTTTTTTTTGCAGGTTTGTTGAGCTGGATTGTACATTACGTTGTTTACATTTTAATTATTTTACCTCTTGTTTGCTGCTGCTATAACCTGACCCAGTCTGGCTTTTGGTTAAAAATGTAGGAATTTCAGTGTGCGGTATTTTAGAAATGTGGCAAGAATAAGACATGAAACAAAAAGTCTTTGCGTTGACCACATAGTGATGTCCCCTTTTTACATTATTTGAGCTGAATAATCTTTATCGACCCAAAGAGGTAAGACCGTGCAATATTTCACAGTAAAAAGCAGAAAATTGAGAAAAATCTTTTCCACCATATTCATTTATCTTGGTTAGGAAACGGTGACATAGAATATACACATAAATATGTTTACAGATAAAGATAGATTTGTTCACACAAATTAGACTTTTGCCAAACAGCTGTAAAAATAAAAAATAAAACTCACAAACTCCTGTCCGTTGTCGTTGGTGAAGAACATCTGCAGCTTGAGGCTCCAATCGTGCCGTCGCTTCAGGACGCCGTACTGCAACATCGGCTGGCACATGTAGCATCGCCACGGGTCCAGATAACGAGCATTGTTAGACGCTCCGGAATCCACCAGGATGTCCAGACAGTCCACACAGAAACACCTGGAAGGAAGAGAGAAGAAGAGGTGAACGGACAGATGGACACATCGGTGGGCAAGTTAGTAGGTAATGTATTGTGTGTACTGTTACTGTGTGTGTGTGTGTGTGTGTGTGTGTGTGTGTGTGTGTGTGTGTCGGACCTGCAGCAGTTGGCGTTGCCGCAGAGCAAAACCTCTCGACCTCCGCAGCAGACGGTGCAGTAGGACTGGTAACCGTCATCGTCGTACATGTAGGACATCTCCAGGTACACGTCCTGAACACACACACATAAATACATCTTCAGTTTGGGGGTATCGGGGGAGGTTTGTGACATGTTCAAGTGCAACTACTGCATTTTCAATGTGCAATGATCTTAAGTTTCAAATAAGTCTTGTTCTGTGCGCAATTGTGAATCTGTATGTTTGCATTTGTGAGTCTCTCTGTGTGCATTTGCAAGGAAAACTCCACTTACAGAAACTCATGAAAACGCCACACTTAATAATTCAATGGGTTGAGCTACCGATGGTGGTAAATAGTAACTTGCTTTGTTGCTCTACCTTGCATGTTTGGCACAGGCCTCCTTCAAACAGTGGGTGGAAGGTTACTGCTCTCATCTTCCCACAAGACAGACAGAACTCTGGGCAAAATGAAACAACACGATTAATAATTCACAAATTAATTTGCACAGAATCACACACAAAATATCAAAAGAGTGAGTCTTTACCTTCTATACTCTTTTTATTTTTCAGAACTTCATTCACCATTTGTTCTGAAAGGAAAATAAGGAAATTGTTATAAAGCATCACCTTTCCTGTCCAAGTTGTAACGCAGATTTTAGCTTCTATGTGCAGCCAACCTCTATTGAATACCCACCTCTACACTACACAGTACACTGAGCCACATAAAACTAATGCAAAAATAATAATATGAAACATGTTAATCTGGAAAACAAAACAAATTCCAAACGTAGCATTTTAGTTCCCGTTTAAAACTTGAACAGACAAAAAGTAGGAAAACTACAAAGTTAAAGGAATAAAAAAAAGGAAAATAATATGCCAAATGACAAAAAACGTCCATAAGCTAGCAGCATTGTAAAAACGTACCTCTGCTGTAGGACTCCTCGGGGGGGGCCCTGCTCCTACAGACGCTGACTCTAGGCAGCTTGGCGCTGGGGAAATACTCTGGCAGGGAAACATCGAGGACCTGGTGGTCCAGAGGGTTGCTGTCTGCCGGGGGACACAGGAACAGTCAGACTTTACTATCATCTCCTCACTGAATGGCACTTTGTTTTGTGATGAACAGCATGCGACTGGTTTGGTGCGGCTGCCTTGCTCACCGGCAGTGTGCGTAGGTTTGAGTCCCTCCTCCCCTTTGGGCAGGAAGCCGTCATTGGCCCAGTCCAGCATGGGTTTGACCTGATCATCTACAATGTCCGACTCGCAGGGAGGAAACTTCTTCTCCGCCCGGACACTGGACATCTGTGATGAAACAAAACAAAAATAAATGAAGAAGCGCTGACTGTAAAAATAAAGCCCACATGGTCACGTGACGTCACCCGTTGGTTTGTGGACTACGGTTTTACGGTTTTACGTTCATCATCAGGACCAGCGTTGTCACCTGCCTCTCAACTGTCTTTTGGACCATTTGGCCATTTAAACGTATCTCTTATTCCTCTTTAACTAGCAGCAGTCACATCCCATCCAACCAAATATTCCTTCTAAAATATCTAACAACAAATCTTAAATTAAAATAAATGTTGTAGTTTTTTTCGGTTTTAAGTTCAGACAGTTGAGGTGGAGTTGTTGGGTGTTTCAGCAAAGCTTTTGCGTACCACCAAATCAGAGCTTGCGCACTACAGTTGGTATTGGTATCACAGTTTCAGAATCATTGATCTACTAATTGGAGTACATCCACATAAAAAATGCTCAGATATTCACCATGAAGAGAGATTAGGGGTTGTAAAAGACCTGTCACTAAACATTCCTCGAAGAAATATATTTAAAAGTATCACTCGTAATGGCTTCGCTCTCGGCTTCCTGACTCATATCAAATCTGTTGGTTTTACTTGGCATATGGTACACACACACACACACACACACACACACACACACACACACACAAACAAACAAACAAACAAACAAACAAACAACCAATGTAATTGGAGTCACCTGCACTAAAGAGCAGGAAGAGGAAGATGGCAGGTTAACTCTGCCCAGCAACTAAGAAAAAAGGTAGATAACTACCATCTAATCCACATCTACGCTCACCTCTAGTGCTTGGAAGATTGCCCTGCGGTAGGAGGCCAGTTTGGTGTAGGAAGCTTGGCTGAAGAACTTGGGGAACGCAGTGATGGAGTCCAGTTTGTCTGCTGAAACCTGGACGGAAAAAGAAAACGTGACGTCAAACAAAGTACGACGTGTGCACCCATCATATGCTTTCCCTCTCCCTCCCTCCCTCCTTCAGTCTGTCTGATTTGCTTCTTCCCTCCTCACCTCAGAGAACTTTCCATCTCCAAACCACTGCAGCCACCTCATGCCGTTGCTGGCCTGCCGTTTGTCGGTGGCGCGCCACGTCACCACGATGCCGGGCCACCAAGAAAAGCCTTTGATCTTCCCCCACACCAGCTCGCCAATACCAAAACCCTTGTTGTCCTGGATGGAGGAGGCAGAGTGTAGACGAATCATGTCAGAATCTTGTACTTTGTACCACTTTAGTAAAGAGAAACTGTGAGTGGCAGAAGAGGGGAAGACGGAAGATAATGGAAAGAGAGATTGGTTTGACAGAAAGCTGAGAATATATCTGTAGGATTTAAGATATCTGGAAAAACTGAAAACCTTGCAGGACATTGGGCCAATTCCTAAATACCTGCATGGTCTTGGAAGAAGACGTAGAAAGGAAAAACGAAAGAAAGAGGGAAAACTATGTTCATATTTTGGGAGAAACATCTCAAGTTTCTCATCAAACTAATAAATACTAGAATAGAAGATAGAGAATAACTTATTAACTTATTTGCATTTCCAAGACTAGTTTAACAGTATTAAAGATTAATGATGAAAGCAAAGGACAAAGGAGGACATGTCAGGAGGAGAACAGAGAGACAAACACAAACTGTACAAAACACGTTTGTTTCTTCAGAGAAAGGAGGAGAATATAGATGGAATATCAAAATGAAAGCTTTAGATAAAATCCTCTTCTTTGCTAGATTACAAAACCAAATGTTTTGTTGGAGAAAGGAAGAGATATGTTTAGAGAAGAAGGTTTAGCTAACATTTGATAAAAAAAAAAATCCTGTACCCTGTCTTTAATAAAAAGTAGTGTCCTTTAAGTAAGAGCATTTGGAAACAGACGTAAAACAGAGATTGCCCTGGATGTATCAATAAAATCAAATATATCGAGAACATCTGCATATCTTTAAAGCATCAAACCATAATAGTGTTTGTCCACTTTGGCATCACTCCACACCGGAACACACTTTGTCTGATTTGCTATGTGTGTTTCCTTTATTTCGGCTGTTAGCGTTGCAATTTAAAAGGCATCAAACATCTCTGATAAAACCATAATTAGTAAATTTTTCTTTCTTTCTTTTGCAAATGATGTGTGCTAGTTTTTGAGCATGTGAGATTTCTATGCTTGCAAACAAATCCCAGTTGAGCCTATCTGATCCGCCGGTCTGCTTTAAGAGAGAAAACCCCATTAGGCTTTGAAAGGTTGCTCCGCTCCACTGACTGCAGCCGGGGTCGGGTGAAAACACACACGGCCGCACAATGAGACGCATCAGTGTGCACACAAAAAACAAGTGTACTATGAGATTTCGTGCACGTAGGCAGACCTGAGGTATGCAAAGCTGTATGAGTATGCACCACACACACACACACACACACACACACACACACACACACACACACACACACACACACACACACACACACACACACACACACACACACACACACACACACACAGGCCCTCCTGTGCAGACTGGTGGTCGTCATGACTTGAATTAAACTATTGATACACAGAAAACACGGTCAGATTGTGAGTAAGTGTGTGTGTGTGTGTGTGTGTGTGTTTCTGTGGCCACCTGCACTAGCACAAGGTGGGGGTGGGGGGGTGTTGTGTGGTCTGAGAAGGGAGTTACCCTTCTTCTCTTTCTCTCCTTGCCAAACCTTCACTTCCCCTTTTTTGAAATAAGCTGCCTCGATTCAGCTGCCTCTCTCTTTTTCTTTCCCGTGGCACATCTTTAACGCTTTTCAAAGAGTGCTTACAAAAAATTCCCTTAAAAAAAGATTGTTAATATCGTGCAATGTAAATTCAAATTGTTTGTCAGCAACCAGTGATATGGTAAAGTGGGAGGAAGTTGGCCATGAGTGCTCTGATTGATTTATCAGTCAGTTAACACAACTGTCGTAATGTTGTTTTCATGAAAACTCAACTCCTGGCATTTGTTTCTGGTTTTCTTCACCAATGTTTCAGAAGAAGCTAATATCAGAATTAACAGGGAACCAGCTAAAAGTTACACATTTTATTTTTTTAATAAGTGCTGTGTGGTGGATCTAATGTATGCCAATTTGGAAAAGTAACTGATAACTATTTAAATAGGCTTTTAAAGAATTACATTTGAGAATGGAATTTGGTTTGGTGTTTTGTTACCTGGAGGGTTATATTTATTGGACATAGGGCAATGAGCTTAGTTGTACTGTTCAGTAACTTAGTGTTTAACAATTGTGATAAGGCCGTTGATTGTGATTCTGTCTGAACATAATCGCACATCACATTCTTGCCATATCGCCCGCTTTTATTTCAAGGTATATTTCTAACGTCTGTAAGTTCAATTCTATATTTTTATTATATCTAAATGAACTTTGCAGTGTAAACAAAAAAATTGCCCAGGATGTTCAAACCTCTGACGCTGCAATTTTTCTACATTTTTCTAAATTGTAAATGAATGCCATAATGATACAAAAACACAAATCAATTCCACTTTCACACATATGTGAGTCCATAAAAAAAAAAAAAAATATATATATATATATATATATATATATATATATATATTGTGGCAGACCAGGGGGAAAAGCAGAGCAAACAGCGCATCGGAGGCGGATCCCAAAGCTCAGGTTGGGGGAAGTGATCCACGGGACGTACTTCCCAGTACAGGTGCTACAGCCAATTGGCACCTGGGAGTGGTCACACCTGCAGCCCGTCAGCTAACGAGGGAACGGAGAGTATATCTTCCCTCCACTGGAAGCCATCGGGGGAGAGCTGCCTGAATAGGAAAGGAGAAGGAGCGTAGAACCTCAGGAGAGGAGTCGCGACAGACCAGAGGTAACTGGACCCTCTCACCTCTCTCCTCTGCTCTGCCCATCCAGGAGATACCAACCGTCTCACAGAAGGTGTGAGACCAAAGACCAAAGACCCCGACCGGGAAGAATCCTTTGTTTCCATTAGATGCCCATTCCCCCTTTTTCCTACACGTTTTATTAAAAGACCCTTTATTTTTGCACTCGTCTCTGAGTCTCCTGATTTTATTCGAATCTCACCTCCACATCCCCGGGTTGCCACATTTGGTGGAGAATGCGGCACGGCGATCTATCGCTAGAGATTCTGAATAAAATAGGTACTCAGAGTCCGCAGTGCTATGGAGGACGCCTAGCACAGCTCGTGCAGATGCAAACCCAGCAGGCACAGAGCCTAAGAGCATTTCAGGATGCTATGACAACTCTGGGTCAGCACCTGATGAGACCGGAGAGGCCGACGGAACCCAGTAAAGTGCTCACCAAG
The DNA here is from genome assembly GCA_036178185.1 of Liparis tanakae. Classification (NCBI taxonomy): domain Eukaryota; kingdom Metazoa; phylum Chordata; class Actinopteri; order Perciformes; family Liparidae; genus Liparis; species Liparis tanakae. Next base: position 10,647,624 of record CM070097.1, read on the forward strand.
CAGACGGCCGATGATGACATTGAAGCCTACCTAAGTGTTTTTGAGAGAACGGCAGAGAGAGAGAGGTGGCCTCCAGCAGAGTGGGCCGGGCTACTAGCCCGTTTTTAACAGGTGATGCACAAAGGCCTGTCGGGACCTCGGCCCTCCGGTAAATAATTATGATGTGTTAAAAGCCACCATCTTAGCCCATTATGGACACAACCTCCAGACCAGGGCCCAACAGTTCCACTCCTGGACATATGACGCTACTGCCCCCAGTCACGGCCGCAGGTTGCAACCCTGATGCGACTGACACGCAGTTGGTTAACCACGGAGCCGGACCTTCAGCCCTGGACCGAGTTGTGATGGACCATTGTGTTAGAGCACTACCCAGGATGCCAAACTACATGCCTCCCAAAGCAGCCCAAAGACGGTGGATGATCTAGTAGATGTATTGAAAACCACCAGGTCACCGTGGAGCTGATGCGGAGCAGTCGACACGAGGAAACAATCCCAGGTGGACTAAGGACCCGTGACACCCCGCCGCTACTCCGCCAGATTCCAAAGGTGGGACAGGTTCGACCGCCGCCCAGCGTCGACCCTCGTGAATCCGGACGCCGAAAGTGCTTCAACTGTGGTCAAGAGGGCCACTTGGCTTTGAATTGTCCGGTGAATGACGTCTTGATGCCGACGGCAGGCTCATCTGATCCACAACAGAAGGCCGGCAGCTACCTAACCACTTGCTGGGCCCATGAGGGTGCAAGGGCCCCAAAACTTCCCGTCAGAATAGGCGACGAGGATGCAGAAGCCCTACTGGACTCGGGGAGTGCTGTCACGCTCTTACGACCCGGGCTGACAACTGGCCCCCGGGTGCCCCCTATCCTAGTCTCCTGTGTCCATGGGGATTCGAGGAATTATCCCACCACCCACATTAAGGTTCAGACCACAAGGGGAACTTTTGAAGTCATGGCGGGAGTGGTAGAAAATGTGCCAGTACCAATGCTGATTGGTCGAGACTGCCCCATATTCTGGCGGCTGTGGGCCAATAGGATGACCAGCAACAGGAGAAAACCTAAAAACAGACCTCGGCGCACCCAGAATACCAAGTTGCTACATGCTTGTGCAGCACCATCTAGCCCGACTGGTTCATCAGCAGAGCAGACGGACGAGGAAGCCCCGGCCCCAGCAGAGGCCCCAGCAAGGGAAGACCCACCACCGACTGAGGCCTCATCAACCGAAGTGTTTTCTGAGTTCCCCCTGGCCGAAGAGGAAAATGCCGTCAGCCCAGGACAGTTTGGGACTGCACAGTTGGAAGACCCCAACCTTGAACAAGCCAGACAGAACCTGACTGTGATCGAGGGGAATCCTGCAGAAGGGATGAGTGTTATCCCCTTCCCCCATTTTTCAGTGAAGAATGGACTCCTGTATAGGGTAGCTAAGCTAGGGGAACTCGTTGTTGAACAGTTGTTGGTCCCTAAACGCTATGTGCCAAAAGTGTTGTACTTGGCCCATTCACACCTGTTGGGAGCTCATCTGGGAGTAGAGAAAACCTATGACAGAATCCTGGGCCGCTTCTACTGGCCAGGCGTGAAGAGGGCTGTCCAGGATTACTGCAGAAGCTGCCGGGAGTGCCAGAAGACCGCGCCAAAGGTACAATATCACAATCCCTTGATCCGTTACCTTTAATTGATGTTCCTTCCAGAGAGTGGCCAGGGATATTGTAGGACCCCTGCCGAAGTCCAGTAGGGGACATCGTTACATCCTGGTCATCATGGACTATGCCACCCGCTACCCAGAGGCAGTCCGTTACGCACACGCAAGTGCTAAGGCGTCGCCAAAGAACTATTCCTTCTGTGTAGTCGAGTAGGCATAGTAAAAGAGGTCCTTACGGACCAGGGAACCTGCTTCATGTCCCGGGTAATGAAGGAGATGTGCAAGTTGTTGAAGGTGAGCCAAATAAGAACCTCAGTGTACCACCCGCAGACGGATGGCCTGGTAGAACGCTTCAATAAGCCCCTAAAACAAATGTTGCGAAAGACTATTGATGCCGATGGAAAAAACTGGGACCAATTAATCCCTTTGTCTTGTTTTCAATCCGAGAAGTTCCCAAGCTTCCACAGGGTTTTCGCCGTTTGAGCTGCTGTACGGACGGAAACCCAGAGGCCTGCTGGATCTGGCTAAAGAAGCTTGGGAACAACAGCCATCACCCCACCGCTCTATGATTGAGTACGTGGACCAGATGCAAGACAGGATGGGTAAAATATGGCCTATAGTGCGGGAGCATATGCAGCAAGCGCAACGGGCTCAAGCCCGAATCTATAACCGAAAAGCTCAAGTGCGGGAGTTCCAGCCCGGAGAGTTTGTACTGGTCCTGGTGCCAACGGCCGAATGCAAGTTCCTTGCCAAGTGGCATGGGCCCTATGAAGTGGTCGAAAAGGTGAGCGAGGTCAACTACAAGGTGAGACAACCTGGGAGAAGGAAACCCTGCCAACTTTATCACATTAATCTGCTGAAGAAATGGCACGCACCTGACTGTGTTCCGCTAACAACATTCACTGTCGAAGTCCCCGATCCTGTTGCTTCACAGGTACCTCTAGGCCCCCAGTTGGGGCCGGCCCACCGGCAAGACATGTTCGAGCTAACCAGTCAATTCCAAGATGTGTTCTCCGACCTTCCGGGACGCACCCATGTCATCCAACATGACATAATCACCGAGCCAGGAAAGAAGGTGAGGCTGCAGCCCTATCGCATCCCAGAGGCAAAGAGGAAGACCATCCAAGAAGAGGTGAGAAAGATGTTGGAAATGGGAATTATTGAGGAATCTCATAGTGCCTGGTCAAGCCCCATTGTGCTAATCCCCAAACCGGACGGCACTGAGAGATTCTGCAACGATTTTAGGAAAGTAAATGAAATCTCAAAATTTGATGCCTACCCTATGCCGAGAGTGGATGAGTTGATTGAGCAACTAGGCCCAGCCCGCTTTGTGTCCACTCTTGACCTCACCAAGGGTTACTGGCAGGTTCCCTCACAGAAAGAGCCAAGGAAAAGACAGCATTTTCTACCCCGGAGGGCCTGTACCACTATAAAGTCCTGCCCTTCGGAGTCCATGGAGCACCAGCCACCTTCCAGAGGATGATGGATCAGGTACTCCGACCTCATCGTGAGTATGCAGCGCCTACTTGGACGATGTAGTAATTCACAGTCCCGACTGGACCTCCCATGTAAGCCAGTTGAGAGCTGTCTTGGGAAGTCTACGCAAGCTGGCCTGACGGCCAATCCCAAAAAGTGCCACCTGGGTCTAGAAGAGGCACAGTACCTTGGCTACACAATTGGGAGAGGCGTCGTGAGACCCCAACTCAGGAAGGTGGAAGCCATTACCACCTGGCGAAGCCAACAACGAAACGGCAAGTTAAAACGTTCCTGGGACTGGTGGGATATTATCAGTGTTTTATCCCTCACTTTGCTACCATTGCAGCCCCCCTACACGAAATGACAACAAAGAGCCACCCGCACCATGTACTCTGGAGTGCTGAAGCAGACAAAGCGTTTGAACCCCTTCAGAAAGCCTTGTGCACCGAGCCGGTCCTAAGTACACCAAGCTTTGGGGATACTTTCGTTGTCCATGCAGATGCCTCGGGATCAGGGGTTGGATCTGTGCTGTCCCAGGTGAAGGGAGGGGAGGAACACCCAGTGACGTACATTAGCCGCAAGTTTCTAAAACATGAAAGGAACTATTCGACTGTGGAGAAAGAATGTCTAGCAATTAAATGGGCGCTAACCAAGCTACGATATTACCTCCTCGGCAGAAAGTTCACCTTGATAACGGATCATGCACCATTAAGGTGGATGTCAACGGCCAAGGACACTAATGCCCGGGTTACACGCTGGTTTTTGGAGTTGCAAATCTTTAATTTTTCTGTTGAGCACAGGTCCGGAAAAGCCCATGGAAATGCAGATGCCCTGTCAAGGAGAAATGAATGCTGTTTGGTTGACGCTCCCGGCCGCCACCTGGAGCTAGTGGAGGTGTGTGGCAGACCAGGGGGAAAAGCTGAGCAAACAGCGCATCGGAGGCGGATCCCAAAGCTCAGGTTGGGGGAAGTGATCCACGGGACGTACTTCCCAGTACAGGTGCTACAGCCAATTGGCACCTGGGAGTGGTCACACCTGCAGCCCGTCAGCTAACAAGGGAACGGAGAGTATATCTTCCCTCCACTGGAAGCCATCGGGGGAGAGCTGCCTGAATAGGAAAGGAGAAGGAGCGTGGAACCTCAGGAGAGGAGTCGCGACAGACCAGAGGTAACTGGACCCTCTCACCTCTCTCCTCTGCTCTGCCCATCCAGGAGATGCCAACCGTCTCACAGAAGGTGTGAGACTGAAGACCAAAGACCCCGACCGGTAAGAATCCTTTGTTTCCATTAGATGCCCATTCCCCCTTTTTCCTACACGTTTTATTAAAAGACCCTTTATTTTTGCACTGCGTCTCTGAGTCTCCTGATTTTATTCCGAATCTCACCTCCACATCCCCCGGGTTGCCACAATATATATATATTGGCGAAATACGCATATTAAGTTCAGCATCTGCAGATATACTGTACTTTATTTTCCATCCACCTGCCCCATGAGTGGATGGAGGTCTAAACTCTAGTCCTGATATCTGATTTGTGACCCTCCATCCTTCCTCCTCCAAACATACACCTTACGTTGTACTCTGGCTGGATCTCCGAGCTGGATGAGGTGCTGATGCTCTGGGCCGAGTCCTTGGAGTCTTGTTCTATCAGCTCGGGGGGAGGGGCCTCTGAGACCCCACTGGACGCATTCACTGCCACCCGAGGACCACCGCCGCCACCACCGGACTGATGTAGAGAGACAGAGATGAAGATATTATATTTATTTCTTAGACTCAAAGGAATATTTGTGTGGGAGCAAGAGAGAAAAATAAGATGTTTCTTTTCAGATGTCATCATCCCTCCTTCATACCAATGTTAAGGAACAGATGTTTTGAAGTGGGGTTGTATGAGATACTTTTCCATCTTAAGTTTATGTATAAATATCTAGAGTAGATGGCGGTCAGCATGCCTCAAGTTTGAAGGAATAGACAGGAGTACCAGTGGAAGAGCAAAGCTAAAGCTGGAGTTAAATGAACTGTTTTTGTCAAAGGCAAGTGGCTTTGAAGAGAGAAGAGGTTTCAGTTCCCAGTCGGTAATAACGGTCTGACAGCAGGCGGAAGCTGTGAAGATATTGTTTCTCCAAACTGGGGGCGTGCTGACCGCCTACTAATGTAGTAAATACACAGATTTTGATGAGTTTTGCTCCTTGTTTCTCAGTCCATGGTCTGATAGCTGATATATAACTAGGATTAGATCAAGTAAATGTATGGAAGACAGCGAATGGTAGAGAACAATGTTGGAACACGGCTGCTCTCTTTTCATTGTATTGCTTCAGTGAAAATCAAGAAAGACAAGAAATGTGGTTTATTAACATTTCTGCATAGACAAAGTAATGCAGCTTTCGACTAGAGAACCAGAATAAATCAAATGTAATGGCAGAGAAAACAACCACAGCAAAGGAATATCATCATGTTCCAGCTTTAAAAAAAGACTTACTGGCACTATTATTTCTGTCATCAACATATTTGTTGAACAGTAGATGGAGGGACACAAGTTGCATCTACTTTTGCAGAATTGTTTAAAAGAAAATCTTCAGCTTTTCACGAAAATTGTATGGGAACCAGAAACGTAAACAATTTTTTTTTTAAAAGACGGAATATATGAATCTTTCTTATTCTTCGATGTTAAACCTGCATTAAATGTGTTTTTATTTACAACCACATTGTCGGAGACGTTGACATCATTATTCTTACCCACAGGGTTTTTATGGTGACATCAGAATGTGGGGAAGTAAAGAAGAACATTTCCTAGTTTATCCTGACCAAGGACTGAAGACCCAATTTAGATTATTTAGTTTGGTGATTCATCAAATACGGAAGCACATACTATGATGAAAGTTAGTTGACTAAAATGTATAATAAAATAAGCACGACAGCATTTGTAAATGGAAAATATCCTGTGGTTTAGCATGGGGTAAGAAACATGTGTGAAGTGTTTACCGGTAACATTCTGGGCTCGTGTTTGCGTTTCTGTCTGCGAGGCTTGTGCGTCTGCGGCTTCAGACCGGCCTGAAAGATGGTCCTGGGGCGAGGCGTCTTTCTCAAACCCAGCTGAGACGCTCCTGAAGTCTTGTCCTGTAAACAAACACACAACAACACACTCTCAGAGGATTACATCTCACATCTTCCAAAAAGAGGCTTTAGTAAATTAAAGTTGGTATGCCTGGGGGTCACACCTCGCTGCCGGAGTCCCAGGTAGTTTCCTCCTCCTCGGACTTCTTCCTGCTCCTCTTCCTACTCCCCCCTGATCCTTGGTTACCATCTGAGAAAATAAAAAGCTAGAGATCAACGGAAGGTTTGAGAGATGGCTCGAAAAGTAATTTAATCATTTCAAGAGATGATGTGCAACTAGCAGGACAGTCACTTCTCCTGAAATCCATTTCTGTAATTTCTTAATAAAAGGCCTACAAAAGTGAACTTTAATAAATGTTATATTGCCCTTTCCAGTAAACTTCTAAATCTACAGATAATATCAGTTACTTTCTCATAAATTACAGGAAAGAATGGGACCTTTAAAATATTAAAGTTTAACTAACTAATAGACATAAATATCAAAATGTTAGTCATAATCTTTTTAGGCATTTCAAAAACAATGAGCTGTGATATAGAAACAACATAAATCATGTGTCCATGTATATGTGTGTGTGTGTGTGTGTGTGTGTGTGTGTGTGTGTGTTACCTTGAGGTGAGGCGGCGTCTCTGTTCTGCTTGGGGCTGGAGGGGGAGGGCGCTTCAGCAGCGGTCAGAGGGCTGTTCTCATTGGTCAGCTCTACGCCACTGTCGTTCTCTGATAGACCTTTAGCTGGAGGCACGTCTCCGTTTACCGGCGCCTGAGGATAGAGACAGGTGGAAGGTGACTCATAGTCTTTAACCTGATTGACTCTTACTGAAAAGCAGCTCAGCTTATTAGATCTATTGATTCACTGACTGAAGTGGGAACATCACGTTTGTTAGCCTAGCTAGATCTCATTCATTCAGGGAAAACAGATGTTTTGAAGTGGGGTTGTATGAGATACTTTTCCATCCTAAGTTTATGTATATATATCAAAGCTCACACAAAACATGTTTGGTAACAGTGAAGCTTGAACTGACAACTAACCGTTGCGCAAAATCTATTATTTTGAGTGTGCACTGATATGGATCACTCAGATAAATGTAAACAGCTGTAGGACATTATGGCTGAATAAAGTACATCCTCACTCTTAACCAATCAGAATGCTTTATTTCATCTGCCCGTAATATATTGTCTATTGTCAGCTGTAATATTCACAGATTTATTAAGGTTTTCTGTAGGGATGCACCGATCTGATCGGGCGCCGATCCATATCGGCCGATATTGCCATTATCGGTTTTGATCGGAGTTCTCAAAACGGCCGATCAAACCGATCGATCAGATGACGTCACATCTGCGAGAAATACTATCAGAGACGTTTCAATCGCTGCGCGCCGCAACGGAGTACATGCGCCGCCGATTGCCGCAGAGTGAGAAGTCCCCGAGGGGATCCTCCCGCAGCGAGCGGCGCCCCCGTTCCCCGAGTTGAATCTCTGGGTCAGATCACCGACTCTCGCATGTCTGAGCCCCTATAGACTGATGTTCACGGCACACGCATTTCATCGAGAGCGCGCGAGCCCCCCCCCCCTGCTCTGCCCTGACAGAAGTCACAGAAATATGTGTGAAAATCAAACACAGACACTGCAATGTTGCCAATATATTTTTGATAATTGACATGCCAGAGACTATCAGGCGCGCCCGCACGTCAACCTGAGGTTAACCATCGGACTCAACTCAAACACTGCAGCAACCGCAAAAGAATAACACCGCCGATGAGGGATCACTGAGAGGCTTTAGGCACCAGGGACTTGTTTGTTTAGAGAGAAAGAGAGATCAGCACAGGTGGCCTGAAGGTGAGCAGAAAAGCTCTTTTTTACTGGTTTTCTCTGCATCACATTATCTCTCACCTCGACAGCGGTGAGTTTAGCTCTTGTTTGGACTTCTGCTTGATACTTAGAAATACAGATTACAGCTAATCCCAACTCTAACAGCGAGGAGGATTTAGACACACGTGTTTAAATATGTGTATGTGTATGTGTGTGTGCTTCTGTACCAAGGTGTGAAAGAGAAGACTCAGGATGTACTGGAAACAAAACAGCTAGATTAACACATTATATCTTTCAGGTTGGAAACTATTGTTAACTTTCTGGACCCCAAAACCAGCTGGTGGTTTTGAAAAACGTGTTATTTAAAAGAATCAAGATTACTACAACATTAGACATTGAGTAGCCTCAACAAATATTGTTGGAAGAAGACAAGACAATATGGAGGCTACAAAAATGTACATAGTTCAAAATGTATTGTTTCAATAATTTCCAATATTGGTAATAAGTATGGGCACTTCAAAAAATATTGGATAGATTGTTTTCCATTTTTTTTCAAATCAATCACCAAATCAATTAATCTTGAGTTTCTTCTTTTCTTATGATTTGTGCCATAAGTGCAGAAAATAGATGTTTGATTCTTCTCCTTCTAGCCATGCTCGTTCTGTTTCCGTAGAGTTACAGGACTTATATCGTCCAGACAAACAAGGCAAACGTGAGTAGATGCAGTGCATAGCTGCTTTTTTATAAGTTGAATAGTTTTTACCACTAGGGTGTTCGTATTCGCTGCTTTGACGTTAACACAAAACATTTCTTTACCGGGAAAAAATAAGGACTTGTACCATACAAACATTATTTTTTATCTCACAGAACTCTGTCCCGGTGACGTGAACTCTGCTAAAACCTCAATGCTTAGGCTTGTTATATCTAAAATTACATGTTAGATAAATAACATAATAAATGTATCTAAAATTATAACAGCATTCAAATATGTATCCTTTAAATCAGGGGTCAGGAACCTTTTTGACTGGGAGAGCCATAAAAGCCAGATATTTCTAAATATATTTCATTGAGAGCCATATGGCATTTTTAACGTATCATTTTAATGCGACTTTTGGTGCTGCGTGATGCTGGGGGGGTGCAAGACTTTTTATTTGCTCCGCCCTGATGCGCGCGCACACACGCCGGCGGAGCTCAGCTGCGCGCGAGCCGGCGAGTGGAGACGCGACACGTAGAGACAGAATGACATGCTGCTGTGGAGACGATCAATAACAGACGTTTAGTTTAATAAAAGAACAAAGACGTCTTTAAGAAAGGGACCTGACATTACTTCTGCTGTCATCTGGAGGATCGAGAAAGTTACAGTGGCGGGCGGAGATTTTTTTTTTTTATTACTCAAACTCAAAAGAGCCATATGCCGTCACTTGAAGAGCCATATATGGCTCGCAAACCATAGGTTCCCAACCCCTGCTTTAAATAATATGTTAGATTATGTTAGAATATGTTATTGTTATATGCTGCAAGAAAACACTTAAACTAACAAATTGAATATAAGTCAACTGAAGTGACTATGTGGTCAGGGCCCACAACGTAGCAGCCTGTAACACCCTGTTCTGTTTCTCCTGGGTTCCGTGTCCCCTGTGTCTCCTCTGTCTTGATTGTTTAATTACCCGCACCTGCCCTCAGCCACTCTTGTCTCGTTACTGTCTGATGTCGTACACCTGTGTTTCCCCCTCTATATATTGTGTCAGTCTTTCCCTTGTCTCCTGTTGGATTGTCGTCTATAGTTCCGTGTCCTTTTCCTGTCGTCCTGTCCATGGTCCATGGTGTTGACCCTGCCTGCCCCTTTTGGACCTTGTTTTTTGTAAACTGTTTTGACTCATTAAAGAGAGCTCTTTTTGTTATTCGTATTGCGTCCAGCCTGTTTCTCTGCGCCTGAGCCTCATCCCGTCACAAGAACCTGACACAGCCTAATGCTGGTAAAATATGCAAGTGGCTGTTAATTTTGTTTCTCTCACCAGCCAAAAAAACATGGTAACATGTAAACATTCAATGGACATATGGATATGGAGGACTAAAAATGACTTAACTATAAATAAATACATTCAAATGAGCTGGGCGGTCTGAACCTCTGTCTAAAGCCTGATTGGTCAAGTTGGGGAGCAAGACAGAAACAATTGATCCCTAGCACTTGGATCTGTAGACGAACAGCGTTTATTATGCGTTCTTGTCTGTATATTCTAAATACTACTGTTGAGTCACGGAATGTAATTTAAGGATTTTTTCAGCCGAGAAGTTAGTAGTTTAAGCATCAAATCTGTGGTCGGTTTATCGAGATTCAGCCTGATAAGGATCTGCGACGGAGATTTGAGGTCCTGCTCGGGGACCACGGAGCTCCGGGCGCCGGGCGCTCAGAGCGCTGCGTGGCCGCCGACAGCAGCCTAATCTCGGCAGGACTTTTTGAAATGCTCCGCTGATGTCTCCGTAGCGGCTAAACATGAAATATAAATAGGTTTGGGAGGATCTAAAGAGCACAAAGAGTTTATTATTTATTAAAAGAACGATATGTCAATTTGACTGAGGGTTAAGATTCATAACTTCATATTGTAGCGACCCTGGGTCAGGAAAGCTACGAGACGTTGTATAGTTATTACCGTTTATTCGTAGCCTACGCCAAACGACAGTGAACACCGCGACACATTCTACTCCACTGTAAAGTATGTTACAGTGAATAATTGGAGTAAATTCATGAGCAACAGCAGTTGATGTGGTGACGTCACAAGACCAGAAAGACCGTCCTGCGTCCTCGAGAGTCTGGACTCCCAAGACCAGACTGCAAGACCAGACCCCCAAGACCAGACTGCAAAAGAACACGAGTCTTTCCTCAGTGTACTTGGAATTGATAAACGGCTGAAGTAAAAAAGCTGTCTCGGCTAACTCCTGCTAACGGTGAGCTGAGCGAGGCAGGAGTAGTAGAGCATAACACACTAGGTGCATCACACTCCTGTGACCAATCAGGCTTTAGACAGAGGTTCGGACCGCCCAGCTCATTTGAATATACGGACACGTAAATGTCACACATAAATAAATGAAGAAATACGTGTGGATACATAAATAGAGAAATAAATAAATAAATGAAGAAATACAGAAATGTAAAAATATATTTATTTAACAATGTCCTGTTGATTTATAACTTATATTCATTCATTCCTGTATTTATTTATACATTTATTTAAGCATTTATACATTTATTTAAGCATTTATTTATTTATTCCTATATTTATCCATTTATTTATTTATTTATACTTAAGTCATTTTTAGTCCTCCATATATGGACGGTGCCAACGGATTATTTTGTGGACGGTCACGTTAAACTGTAGGTTACAGTTGTAACTGTAAAAAACAATACATATCAAACATTTTATGTATGCATGTACACTTTTAGTTTGAGTCTTTACAAATAAGGTTTATTTTGTGCAAAAAAGGCAAAGATGTAACAAAGTGGAGAGAGAGAGAGAGAGGAGGAGGAGGAGGAGGAGTAACAAACCAGCTGTTCAACACATGGAGATTGTGTTAAATTTTTAAGGAAAATCCCAGCTATACAAATCTGAGGCGGTTTGTGATAGTTAAACATTGTAAAACATTGTAAAACAGGGAATGCATGTGTTGTGTGGTTGCGATGCCAAATCTCCCCAGTAATAAAAGAACCCAGTGAACCTTTTCATAAATTGTGTGCTCCAGATGGTTGAGAGTAAGAACCACTGGCAGGAAACAGAGGAGGAAGGGAGAGGGGAGGAGGAAGAGAGAGGAAAGGGAAAAAGTCAGCAGGGTCAACCAAAACATTCTGAATAATTAACTAGGACATGAACATGAAAAGAAGAACATTAAAAACCTTGTTGATTGATGGCAAAAGAGGGAGGAGAAAGTCCTGTCTGTTCTGAAGGTGAAGGGAGGTGAGGAGTGACTGCAGAGCGAGGAGCGAGTGATGAAAGAAGGTCGAGCAACACTTCAGGCTGAGAAGGAAGACAATTATACAGACCGGAGCTGCAGTGTCCAAGTCTATTGATTGATGGAGCTCACAATGTTTTCTTTTGGTTTTAATTTGTAGAAAAAAGGAACAATTCCAGTGAAAATCGCTGCAGTCTGTGTGTTTCTTTTAGCCCATTTATTAATTCAGATCTAATTGAGGCAGCTGTTCAGCGTATACAAGAGTTTCTCAGCTTTAAATCTGAAAAATGTTGACTGGACAATGTTAAATCTAAAATGGGAATAATGTAAACTGACCTTGATGACCTCTCCACTATTTAGTGGATGACAGATTGCAGCTGGGGGAGAATGGGAGTCCCTGCAGCACATCTGTACGTTAGTGGCCTCGGCTACCTCCTCTTACGTTGACAAACACTTTGAAACACATTATTTCAGGGGAGACCTTGGGGCTCAATTTAGCAGCTTCTTGCTTCTCAGTTATACAGTTACGCTTGGCAGTTGCCCAGTCGGGACTTCTCTTCTTTACAGAAAAATGCCTCCGCAGGACAACTTGGGACAGCAAACTTCCACGAAAAAACTCTCAGACTTGAACATGCGTGCGTCTACCATCATTTGTAACTTTTCCATCCAGCTTAAAAATAATCAACAAAAGATGTGACGACATCATCAATAGTTGCTTAACGTATGAGCTGATAGTAAGTTATATTTCTAGATCTTCAAACTTAACATTTTGCCCGACACAACATTCAATGTTTAATGGTTTGGGGATTTCTCTTTGAGACTGTCTCAAATTTCTAATTAGTTGTAGGGCATCACCCTTTGAGGACATTTAATCCAACCAATGACAATCCAGTGGAAGTGGTTGGATTAAAACTCCACAGCTGCAACAGCAAGAAAGACAAAACACAAAGAGAGTGAACCTCCACAGAAACGGAGCTCTTCATTGTCGGCTCCATGTAGAACGGAGCGATGTTTTGACTCACACTGTCACAGCATGATTACTCAAGCATGCTCATAGAGATGTGAAACATTACTTTATAAGATGCAAGTCTCTGCCCTCACTTTAAATTATACATTTGGCATTAGTGAATTACCAATTGTAAATTGTTTTCCAATTACAAAAGTCTGACCTGACGATTCCGATTTTTGCAGAAGAACTAAAACTGTCTCCAATCTCCCTCCCCAGTCTCCCCCTTGTCTGATGTATTTCTCTTTTTATATGTACACTCTCCCAAAAATGTTCAATGTTATTTAATTTGAAAGACCGGATGGTATATATTGAATACTACACCTGTGCTGATGTATACTTTGTAAATTAAGATACTGTCCAAAAACGAAAAATAAAAGACTATATTTTTAAATGTCTCCAGATTCATCTTTTCATCACGGAACATCCCGAAAAACAAGTTCAAACGTTCCAAAGTCAGTGTCATCTGTCTGTCAAGCTTTCTAAGCGTTATCCTTTTTTCGATACAAAAACACAATTCCAATAATTACAAAATAAAAGAATGTAAAACTTAAAGTTTAGTTTTGACATTAAGTTTTTTGTTTAGTCCAAACAAATGATCATGTAACATACAAACATGACAGTAGAATTGATATTCTCTTCCAACTCAGTAAGACAGCAGAGAAACATTTGCCGAAATGTCAAACCGTTCCTTTATATACATGGAGAAAAGAAGCAGAGTCGGCAGCTTTGTAGTTACTAGAGTAAAAAAGATTCATAAAACGTGGCCGAAACATGCAAAGATGAGTTTGTTTTAGGAAATCTTTGTGTTACGGATCGTGGCGGAAAGGACCCAAACGCAAAGAGTTTCTCGCACAAAACTGATTTAATTCCACACAGGAATTCAGACAACACACCACGTATGAACAAAAACGATCCGAGACCGGAGACACAGACTAAATACACACGGGAACGAGACACAGGTGGAAACAATCAGGGATCAATCAAACAAGCACAGGGAGGAAAGTGCAGGGAAACGGGAAACAAGACAGAGACTTCAACATAAAACACATAGAACCTAACAGTACCCCCCCCCCTCTAAGGACGGCTTCCAGACGTCCAAATGTTCAAAACGGGTCGGTGGAGGGGAGCCGGAGGAGGGACCAAGGGTCTGGCGGACGGAGTCCGGGGGGCGGACGACCAACCGGCCGAGGGACACACTCCGGGGGGCGGGCCGGAGGACAGGAACGTGGAGCCAGGGGACCGGGACCAGTCGAAGAGACGGGGGAAACGGGGCTAGAACGGAGGGGTCACGGGGAACCGGAACTGGTCGGGATGGGTCACGGGGAACCGGGGCCCGGGCGGGACAGAGACGGGACAACAGGGACTGGACACGGAACACTGGGGACATCGGGGACTGGAACCTCGGGGGCTGGGACCGGAGCTACAGGAACTGGGGCATCAGGGACAGGATCCGGAACACAGGGGACTGGGACATCAGGGACTGGATCCAGAACAAAGGGGACTGGGACATTGGGGACTGGAACTTCGGGGACTGGAACTTCGGGGACTGGATCCGGCAACGGAACACTGGGGGCTCGAACCGGCGGCGGCACACCGGGGACTGGATCCGTAACACAGGGGACTGGAACCGGAACTGGAAAAACAGGGACTGGAACAACGGGAACTGGAACAGGAGGGACTGGAACCGGAACACCAGCAACTGGACCCGGAAACCCGGGAACTCGAACAACCGGGACTGGAACACCGGGAACAGGAAAAAACGGGCTGGGTGGTGCCTGCCACCTTCAAGGCCTGCAGCAAGAGTTCATTTTGGGCTTGCTGGGCTGCTATTGCTGCCTGCTGACGAAACAGCCTCTCCATCGAACCGTGGAGCGGTTGGTAGGCGGGCTGCAGCGGCTTGGGCTGGTAGACCGGCGGAGAGCCGGGATGACCGACAGACGGGTACAGCGGCCCGAATAAATAGGCCACACTCAATGCTGGGTCCATTGCTTGCTCGGATCGTACTGTTACGGATCGTGGTGGAAAGGACCCAAACGCAAAGAGTTTCTCGCACAAAACTGATTTAATTCCGCACAGGAATTCAGACAACACACCACGTATGAACAAAAACGATCCGAGACCGGAGACACAGAAAGACACAGACTAAATACACACGGGAACGAGACACAGGTGGAAACAATCAGGGATCAACCAAACAAGCACAGGGAGGAAAGTGCAGGGAAACGGGAAACAAGACAGAGACTTCAACATAAAACAGGAAACACATAGAACCTAACACTTTGGGTCACAAGTTGTCTTCAAATCCCCTGTCTTTGAAGAACGTTTCCTCTCCTCTCCTTTCTCTGGGTGAGAGTGACAGTTAAATCAGAGTTGTGTAAAATGGTTAACTGCTTATTCCACATCCTCGAGTTCAATGGGATTTGATGTGGGTCAGGTGGCTGTGTGACTATTATCATCATCATCATTATCCTCCATTAACCTGCCGTCCTGGGTATCCATCGGCTGCTGGCAGACATGAACATGTCCAATGAAGCATTAAAGTACCACAAATTACCTCCCCCCCCCTCTCTGCCTCCCTCTTTTCTGTCTTTTTTTGTATAAATACTGTAACTTTTACTTTTACTACGACTACAGTCAGGTGTGAGGAACATGTGTCTCGTGCATCCTGCACGCTTCATGGCTCTGTGTGTGTGTTTGGTATGTTAAGTCTTGAATTGTGCAGCTTTTACCAACCTACGTCACACACACACATTCCACAGCAAGCAACAGACTGCCCTGCGGCGCTGCGGTGACAGGCTGTCAAAAGAACTTAGCGAGTCCTAGATGATCAGAAACGGCCCACCGCTAACATTTGGACAGGACTGCGACAGTTATGACTCTGAGTGTCTTTTGTTGACAAAGAAACACGTTACACTCTTTATATGTTTTCTTTGTCTGTGATGCTGTAAACCTCTTCAACAATGCAAGCTTGCAAAATTGCGAGTGGAATGAAGCCCAGCATCTCACGTCCTCCTCAATACCTCTGGCCTGTTACACATCTCCAAGATGTACAAAATGTACCTTTCTCTCTTTTCTTTCTAAAGTGAAATTAGTGCAGAAGTTTATTTGTCTGCAAGGGACAGTTAACCTTAAAATAAAAGTGTGTTGGCTCTAGAAATGTCCGCCTTCTCTCCAATATGATAATTGTAATGTGACTGTGAGGCATTCTCGAAACGGCAAAACTATTTTTTTTTAAACTCAACAGCAACGTCTCTTTCTAGAAATCATGATCATCCACGGAGCTCGTTGTGAGCAGTTTCATGTACGAAATAGTTTATTTCTACTGAAAGTGTGCATCTACTCGTGCCTGCAGTCCTAGCTAGTAGGTGGTGCTCGGAGAGCTGGCAGTGGAGTTTAGATGCCTCCATACTCGTCACTTGCCTCTAGATCAGTTTATAGC
The DNA here is from genome assembly GCA_036178185.1 of Liparis tanakae. Lineage (NCBI taxonomy): Eukaryota > Metazoa > Chordata > Actinopteri > Perciformes > Liparidae > Liparis > Liparis tanakae. The sequence goes on from CM070097.1 coordinate 10,664,040, forward strand.
AAAAAATGAATTGCAATAGCCGTGTTGCAACCAGGAGAGAGCAGTCACTATGTGTATGTGAACACTACGGGTAGAATGTATTAGCTTTGCACTTAAATATAAAGTGTAAGACCTAAATCCATCAGCAAGACACTTGATATCCATAATCATTGTTTTTCCGCCTTAAGAAGAGGTTTGGAGTTTCGTTAATCTTTTAGGATTTTTACGCAATGTTCAAAGAAATGAGCCGCCTACTGTAAATCTGTCTAAACTTGAAGTGAATACCTACAGTCCTCCTGTCAAATGTGTGAATATGTGGTGCTAAACCGAGGACGACCGACAAGAGAGATTAAGGTTGTGATGGTTAGAACAAAAGAGAACAGATGGAGAGAAAAGAGTGAAGGGAAAAAAAGGAAGGCAGATGGCGGAGAGAAGGAAGTGTACTCTCAGACGGAGTGATATATGAGACTCAAAAAGAGGAACCAGCGGTAACGTACGACAGGGCCTCATTACGTGTATGTGTGTGTAGTTGTAAGTAAGTGTGTACACAAGCTACGAAAGTATGAGGTGAACGTGTGTGTG
>CM070097.1:10667100-10684600 GCA_036178185.1 Liparis tanakae
GTTACCTCTTCATGGCATGTCTGGACAGGACAGCAGGAGTGATTAATGCAACAGATAACATGCTCCACATTAATCACATCCACTCTTCTCGTAGAAACGTGATGTTTCTATCTTGTGAGGAGCAGCTTTTGTCCCCAAAGACTAAGAGGAAGGCAAGTTCCTAAATGATGACTGTCTGAACAGATTTATATCCCCACAGCACGAGTACACACACACTTTGTGGTGGCTGGCGGGAGGAAGTCTTGTTGCTGTGCGCAGAGATCGGTGACCTCTAACTGACACTAACCGTCGCTGACATTAACGAATTTACTATTAATAATCTGAGATCAGGGACTCTCCCTTCACACGGCTGCAGAGGTGAAGAAGTTCACTACTCAAACAGGATGTCAATGCTTGCTCCTTCTGCCCCTGCCTTTGACCTTTGACCTACACACACCAAACAGGTGCCTCATTCAGGGCTGGATTATTTAGTTTTTTATTTGAACCCTGCTGGCTATCTAAGAAGAATGCAAGATCAAGGCACTTCCACATTGAACTCACTTTTCAAAAACTAGTTGCTACTTTATATTTTTATATTTATTTATTTGTATTTATATGATAAGTGCAGCATGTTTTGCATGATGTGTCTTTATTGTGTCTACGTATTTAATCCATTATTAATCCTAAATGTTTTATTTTTTTCCATAAAGAGTTGGTGATGGGATTCTCTAGACACAATACATATGAAATTATGAATATTGCGACATATATTGTGATACATTTTAGGCACTGCAGTAACTTTAGATTGCTGTGGTATGACTGTATCCATAGTTCTACCTAAAACCATAAATGTTAAATTACAAAAAGTAAATAAAATACACCCAAACTGTATGTATAATTGAATGCTGAATGCTTTAGCCATCTTAAGAGCTTGCAGCGTTATTGTTAACTGAATGTGGTTGTGGTTGTTTTCCCTTCTTGCTCATCCAATTAGTTTTTTTCTTGAAAATGACGATGAAGTAACAATGTGTGTGTCAATACTGCTCTGATCTTTTATATTCAAGTGTTCATTACTGCATCTTTGCAGCTTTTTAGAAACAAAGAAGTGAGTAGGAATTAGAATATCTGAGGAAAGACTGAGTGCAGAGAGAAGTGAGGGGCCCAGGAAAAGGGGACAAAAAGTTCAAGGGGGGCGGGGCTTCACATCAAAGTTGGGTCTGGTGGCGAGAGATTAGGGACCGCATTGCAAGAGGGGATTGTTCACTCCCCAAAGGGTGTTCCCCTCAAGGTTTCTCTCTCTGGGGGCTGCATTCCTTGTCTGTCATGTACTTTGTGGCCCCGTTAGGCTCAGATCCAGTCCTACAGTTTATACATTGTCTACTTTGTTGCCTACAGTATACCTTCCATTCAGTGGAGAAAAGGTACATATTTTTGAAAGGGCAATTTTTGCCCCCACTGACTGAAATCATGGGGCATTTAAAAATAAATTGGGGAAACTTTTTGAAACTTTGTTCAAAAATAATAAATACACTTATTTAGCTTTACAGTATATGAGCAATTGTCACACAAATGGCAATAATAAGACTATTAGCCATTATATGTACTATATTCTTCCTGAAATGTCCTGCCCTCCCTTTAAAACTGTAAATGTCCTGCCTCCTTTGTCTTGATGCTTGAGATAAATCCAAGATCAATTGTGAATGTGATAATGTGTGCTAAAGAGAAGCCATAGACCTCTCTGGAGAATCAATGTGACTAAAAAATCTCAACTTTTCCTAAAAATCACTTCTGATATTAATAAGATAAATGAGGATCACAGTGTGTAACACATCTCAGCTCATCCAGACATTATTATAAGAACATGTCAGATCCCGTCCCCACGATATAAATGCAAACTGAATCCCTTCAAGGCAAATCACAAACTGAATGGAGCTATTCAGACTATTAAGACTTTTCCTTTGATATAAGATTTTAAACCTTTTAAAGGCGATCCAAAGAATTTACAACACACACTTAATTTATATGCCTATAGCCATGGATGTACCAGAAAAAGGGACATAAACGCCTGCCTGCAGTGAGGAAAGTATAGAAAATATTAACGTTACACTGATACAAATAATTACAATTTTAACAAGCCACATTTTATTTTCTGTATTATTGAACCCCACAGTGTTGTTCCATCGAACATTTTACTTGTTCCATATACACAGTACATTCCCCAGTGTTAAAAATTCGGTGTCAAAGTATATTAACTCTTTCAGAGTCATTACAACTAGAGCAAGAGTAAAACCTCCAGTGACGACAACTTCACTGTTACTCTGGTAAGCTCTGCCCCCTTTCAAATTGAGTTTCATCACGCACGTTTTAATTCAGGAAAGGCTGCAGTAAGTTTTTTAGATTCCTTTTTTTATATAAAATGTTGATATTTCAGCAGAAGCATCATTTAAGAATAACTCTTTACTGTGTTCAACTTACACTTGTTTTTGTGTCTTGAAATATCGAATTGATGAGAGCTAACGGCTACACAGTAAAGAGCTACACAGTAAAAATAAAAAAGAGTAGATTAACACTAAGCCAGTAAACATATGTTCCCTATCTACGAGTGTAAAGGAGCCACTGTGGGTCAGTGGTCAGTGGCTTAGGATGCCCGTCTTTCAATCAGGAGGATGGCTGTTCAATCCCTGCCTAGTCCATGTGTCCTTGAACGACCCTGAATTGCTCCCTGTGTCTGTGGTGTGTAAATATAACATGATTGTAAGGCGCTTTGGATGAAAATATCAGCTAATTGTAATGTAATATAATTAACACTGAAAAAAGAGATAACCGAATAGTGTTAATCAAAATGAACATTTTTTTTATTTAACTCTTCCCAGAGTTGCGTTAACTCTGAAATGTTAACACTATGTTCAGTGTTACTTTAACACTTTAAATATAAGGGACCATATGTTTACTGGCTGAGTGGTAAAACGTACTCTTTACGTGTTAAATTGAATGTGTACCAGTAAAAGCAAGTGTATAATTTGTTTCTGTTTTACATAATTGTAAATTTAATAACTTTGGGGTTGTGGCCTAGATAACTACACATTTAAATATACATCACTTGTGACTTAGTGAATGTAATAGATTTTTGTTCCCACTACCCTCTGTCACTTTATACACTAAACGATTAATTGTAAATATGCGTGTATGCGTGTGTGTGTGTGTGCGCGCGCGTGCGTGCGTGTGTTCGTGTGGCTGTGTGCGTGCGTGTGTGTCATATCTAAGTGATGTCAATATCCCTCTGGATTAACTGTACCAGTCACTTTGTAATGACTCCTCCCCTCCAGCTTCCACCGCGTGGCTTTCTTCTGCAATACTTTGTATCTGCCTGAACGTACATGTGTCCCTACCTGCCTAACAACAGCTACAATAAGTCCTGCTAATAAATCATCGAGGGGCAATAGAGCAATGATCCGAGAAGAAGGAAGTTAATCCGGTAAACATTTGCCTTCAGAACATGTTCAAACACCAGAACGCCTTAAAAAAACAGCAAACACACACTGCAATTCCCATCGTGCAATGCTCCTGAGACATGTGACTAACCCAGGTGTAACGGACGTTCAGTTAACCCGGCCGCGACAGCACATGGGGGTCGTGCAGAATCACTATTCCGCACCAACACATGTAATAACAGCGCTATATTAAGAATATATTAAGCACGGCACTTCGCTTCGAACTCACCACTCAGGACCAGAAGCAACTTGAAATCATTGCAGAAATATAAACTATGTGAGAAAAATAGATACAAATGCTTTGAAGTTTAAAAAAAGGTAACCCACGCTTACTGAAACACGCTGTGCTCTACAGATGCATTCAATGCCTCAAAGACCATGCTAGGAATGTTGTAATACATGCTTTATAAACGCAATACAAAGGCACCACGAGCTTCGACAGGATCATGTTAAAGACATTTGAGCAGCTCTGTTTGGCAGCACATGGGCTACCAGACTAGGCGCGACACACTTTACAAGTGCACAACGAGACGAAGGGGAAAGCACGCCATCTACAGCGAGCCGGCCTACACAAACAGCGCTTCTGCAAAACATGCCCTCCCCAGTGAGAAACTTACATAACCATCCACGCCTCGCGTATCCACGGCTGTGAAATGACACGGAGGAGGTGTCGCTGTCCGTAGAGTCAACGTTGTGGCAGAAGCGGGTTTTAAATCAACCACCTTGAACTTGCAGCACAGTTCAGTCGTTGGTCGAGTCTTCTTGCATGAGTTGTTCACTCTGCTGAAGCATGCTGCTCTCTCTCTCTCTCCCTCTCTCTCCCTCTCTCTCTCTCTCTCTCTCTCTCTCTCTCTCTCTCTCTCTCTCTCTCTCTCTCTCTCTCGTGCTCACTGCGTGGGTCCCACTGTGTACTGACCGAGCCTCATGCTATTCAAGTCGACCAGCGGGGAGGAGAGGTAACAGCTGATTGGCCGCTGAGAGTTTCCCCAGGTAAGAATGTCGACTCCCATTTTGTGTACCCGCAGGTTAAACATGTGAACAGATTTTTTTTTAACAACTCCACTTACCGACACTCAACGCTTCCTGTCTCCTTGTGTTCTCAGGAGAAAGTCTCGGAAATATGGTGAAGCGAAACGCACTGTTGCTGAACAGACACGGGCCACTTTATTCTAATGCTTTACATATTTGTATTTAAGTACACCGAAGTACAAATATATTTGCAAAAACATAAGTGCATGCTTATTATGCAAAACGGCCCATTTCAGAATTAAAATGATTGAATGTATTTAAATGACTTTAATATTGCAGCTGCAAGCAGGAGCACATTACTATTATTACTTTATATTCCACTGTGTAGTTTAATCTATAATAATATATGATAATGTATTGTTTTATTTAAAGAATATTTTGTATTAACGATCTGAAGCTGAAAAGGCACACCAGCTACATGCAGTGGTGTACAATGTACAATACTAGAAGATGAACGTAGTACAACATGAACATATAATAATGAAATAAGAGTAAAAGTAACTCAAAATCGTACTGAAGTAAATGTATTTACTTAGTAATTACATTTGACTGGAGGAAAGCGATTGTCCGTCAAAGTAAGTGGTGAAAAGTAACAACTGTACTTAAGTACTATTACGTAGGATCATGTAAGTCATAATTATGACTTACTATCTCATTATTTCGACTTAAAATAATTATGACTTACGTGATCCTAATGTTTTCTTTCATAGTGGCAGAAACGGGCTTCCATAGCTACTGGACTACAATAGGTGGAGGAGAAGTATTCAAACACTAAAAGTACAGTATTCCTTTGACCAAGCAGTATTATCAACATTACTGAAATAAACATGATCTAATATTCTTATACTCATATTTATAATGTATTCCTTACCGTGCATACCACATTTGTATGATGAATATAGTAGTTCACTCTTGGCGTATTACTTGTATTAGTAAATACAGATCACTTAACCACGCATGCGCACGGCTGAACCCGGAAGTGGAGAGGAAGAGCCGAGCCGCACTGACGATTTTACAGGAAAAAAAGATGCTGCTTCAATTCACTAAAGATGTTTTACCGGATTCTGTCAGCACGGACTTCCAGAACCTCAACAAACTCAACGAGCAGGTACATACATACATGACTAGAGCGCATCCGTTCAGTGAACGTTAATGGTAGCTGACGCTAACTGAGTTGTAATTCTACACTCAGCACATCTCTGAGGTTTCATTCTCCTTAGATCGTATTTGTAAATAGCTTTGATAGTTTGTGAGGCTTCAAGGATTAATAACAAATGATGCATCGTTGTTAATATGCAGGATGTATCTCGTTGTCCAGAGCTGTTGGTACTAAACACACCGGTTGATTGTTCTTGTGAATCATGTGACAGCAGACTGAGTCAGCGGTGGAAGAAGTATTCCGATCATTTACTTATAACAATATGGTAATACCACGGTGTGAAAATACAAGTTAAACTCCTGCATTCCAAAGTACAAAAAGTATTGGCATCAAAATGTAGGCTGCTTAAAGTACCAGAAGTAAAAGTACTCATTATGCACGAGGGCCATTTCAAAATAACATATATTTTATTTTTGGATTATAAATTGAGTGTGTTTATCACTTTTGTTATGTTGCACCTGGTAAAGGTGGAGGTACTCTGAATTACTTTATACTGCTGGTTAACTTAACTTTTAATAATACATAATGAATCAATAATCGAAATCTTCAAAGTAACTCATGTTATCAAATTAATATAGTTCATCAAAAAGTACAATATTTTCCTCTGATATATAGAAGAGGAGAGGTATATAAGATCATACAATGATCATACAAAAATACAAGTACCTCAACATTTTACATTTCTTGAGTAAAAAAGTGTGATGATTCTGGGACTTTAATGCATTTCACCTTATTTTCTTTTCTTATGCACGTGTCTGTGCCAGGTGTGCATTACTCAGTAGAGGGAAATCACACAATAGAGGGGCTTTTAGACTATATTTCTGGAACAAGTCAACAGTTTGTATATGCACAAATAAATGTTGAAGTCTTACCAAAAAATTAATATCTGCATGAAATACACAATAAATACAATAGTACAAATTAGCACACAACCATGGACAGAATGTCCCCACGTGAGTTTCTTGTTAATTAAAGTCTGCATTTTCTCCTCCAAGTAGCTGATTAAAGTGTATTTTCTCCTGCAAACCAAACACAGATTTAAACATTAACAAAGATGTTCATGTTTTCATTTTGTGCAGCAATTTCCTCGTCTGATTGAAATTCTGTTCCAGTTCCTGCTGGAGCCTAAAGAGGTGAGCAGGCATGCACACTCACACAATGTTGATGTTAATGGACTTTGGACTCTGTGATTAACTAAGGTAACCGAACCGAGGCCAAACATTGCCTGTTCTATTGTGTGCAAATGAATGCATGTTTTTTTGCGTGTGCGTGTGTGAGATTAGACGGAGAGGTTCATGCAGCTGCTTGGTGAGTTTGCAGGGGAACATGGGATGAGTGCCGGTCCTCTGAAGAACCTGATGAAGAGTGTCCTCCTGGTGCCACAGGGTGGGAAACACACACACACACACACACACACACACACACACACACACACACACACACACACACACACATACGTACATAATAAATCCAGTTATTCACAGGTTTCACTCTGAGATTAAATGGAGTTTAATCCTACTTGCTTATGTATGAATGGGTATGAATGTTAGTTAGAGTCCTGCTGTCAGTGTATGAATGGATGTGAATGATGACACGCTGTGTCTAAGTGCTTTGAGTGGTCAGATGACTAGAAAAGCACCCGTACAAGTACGGCTCATTTACCACCTTATCATTATGTAAAAACATCTCTTTCCGACAAGGAACTGTATCCCTTATCTGTATGCTCTCTTCAAAGTCACAAGACTTCTTTGACCTTGCACAACACAGGAGTTGCCGTTCTACCAGTGCCTTGATTGGTTAGTTAGTTAGTGTTATTGTGTAACATTTGTGTTTGAAAGAGTTGGTTTGGATCCACCATAATAATGCAATAACACACAAAACTAACCCAATGAGGCAGCAGCAACTCTCGTGTTCTATGACGTAGATTTTAATGTTATTGTCAAAAGAGTCTAATAGGTAATAGACGGATTAAGGATAATTACCTCATCCAACTTACTCCAGAAAGTGGAAACCATCTCCATAGACTGGTCCTTCTCCTGTCGGTCTCTCTGTGTCCTTTTTAATAATGTTCTCATTGTGAGAAAACCGTCGGTTAGTGCAAGCTCGGGGATCATGAATTGTCTCTGATGCCCAAATCTCTAGATGTTGATATTTTAGATGTCTGGGACATTTTCTTCTCTCAAACTTGAGTAGAAGTCAAGTAATTTGTCGGAATCTGGACATGAGTTGGTATAAAACACAATCTACAACTTTTTATTGTTAGAAGTAGTAGTCGTAGTAGTCGTGGCAATAGAATAGTGGTGGTGGTGGTAGGAATGTGGATTTTCCTTTTCTGTTAGGTGTCAAACTCTAAGTAATGAATTGTGCAACCAAGCCACCTATAGTATTATCTCTTTTTAAGACAATACAAACATGAATGCAGCAGTTTAGAAATGTACCACGACACTCAACTAGATGCTAATGAATGTTCAGCTATGAGGTTACAGAAGAGTTTCTCTCTCATTGACGGTGAGTCTGTCTATTCTCTCCTCAGGCGCCTTAAGGAAAAACCTGACCGCTGAGCAGATCAAAGAAGACCTTGTGACATTAGGTAACCATCAGGATCCTTTATTGCAGGAGTCACTCATAAAGAGGGGACATTTTAAACAGAAGTTAGGTGGATAGTGTCCTCACATGACGGCATGTTATGCAGATGGACCTTAGCTCTCACAGCATTTCTACTCATTGTGAACATTTTACCCAGGAAATTAAATGTGCTTTATCTGTTGATCCCTCAGGTCTGAGTGAAGACAAGGCGGCTCACTTTTCACAGCAGGTAACTTTCACCTCCATTGGAAAACATAATAAAATGGCTAAATAGTTACTTTGGATTTGTTTGGGGTGGTTATCCATCGTCCGTGTATATACCTGCAGTAGACGGCGGTCAGCACGCCCCCAGTTTGGAGGAACAGACAGACGTACCAGCACAGGAACAAATAAGTGTACTGCTGTGGGGGAAGCATCGAAATATAGTTGAGCCTCCTGAAGAAATCTGTTCACGCCAACGCTATATTTAGCATACTGTTCACTGCTTTACCTTTCCATCAGTTAGGCCTTTCTGACGATGTCCTGTAGCCATTATATCCATCTATGCTCTTTTGATGAAAAAAAAATGCTTTTACTGTGTGACATTGGTAATGTCAAACTAATCCTTTAAAACACCACAGTGGCTCAAAAACACAAAGTTATCGAGGCAGCGCTAGACCAGCAAGTCCCACGTTCTGGGAGTGAGCAAAGATGTTTATGAAGGCTTCAGTTTTTTCATCGGACAGAGCTGACGGCAAGGTGAAGCGGAGAATATATTGAAAATATAGCATACACATGATGTGATATTAATTTCAGAATCCCTTGAAATTCAGCATTTATAATGTAAAGATGATCCAGAACATGAATCGTTTAGAGTCAAATGCATCTTGTTGCCCTTCTGTTCTTTTAAAAGTCAATACATGTCCTTCTTATCCAGATGTTATGAGCCCTGGAGTATTTTTTCTTGTATTTTGCAGTGGGGGGAGCACTATGCAGCGCTGTCCAGACTCGCTGTGGGACAGACTCTGATGGTCAACCAGCTGGTTGACATGGAGTGGAAGTTTGGAGGTAAAACGAGAACACCTCGGGGCCCTGCAGTTGTCTCTCCTCTCCCACTTCCAGCAGATATTCAAGAACACAGAAGCTGTAGTCCAACACCTCTTAGCATAGCTTGTGCCCTGTGATCCTTTGTGCTGGCTCAAACGCTCAAAGGTCTCTATCAGGCATCATTGTTTATGCATACAACCTATTGACTTCTTAAGACTCGCAAGTAATAGTGATGCTAATACACTGAGCCGGGGAGTGTCGAGCTGATCTTTATGTTAAAAGACGCAGCGCTCCAATTAAAGAGGGGAGTGGATAGTGAGTGCCAGTTCATGCTTCACACCATAGTTTAGTTGACTGCTAGTATTGACATAGTAAACCGACTGTATTTCTGCTCGTCGCCAATGAGTCGGCTGGAAACAGTCGGGCATGTGTGGAGACTTGACAAGTCTGATAGCCAATACGTACCCTGCTTTTCTCACCGACTGCTCCTCAAACGGACCATCATCTGATACCCAACAGCTGCCAAAGTACAGGACAATATGGGAGAGAATTAGGAAAGAACATGGAACTCAAATCCGTGGCTAAATATTAGCAGTATATTAGCAAAAAAACAAACATGTATTGACATTTTTAATTCAGTTCTACATCCTCCATATTTTTATTCTTTTAAAAATATTTTTTTAAATAGCGATCAATAAACCCTTGGGTTGTCTTGTTTCCATGTAGTCAAGCCAACTTTAAGAAGAATGTATCACTCAATCTAAGTATTGTGGTGTGTTTTCTGACCCTCACAGTGACTGTTGGCACCAGTGAAATACAGAAAGTGGGCAACATCTTTCTGCAGGTTTGAAAGATCTACACACACACACACACACACACACACACACACACACACACACACACACACACACACACTCTGTTTTGTTCTGTTCAGTTGAACCCAGTTTTCTTGTCCTCCTGCAGTTGAAGCTGGTGGTCAAAAAGGGGATTTCCACTGAAAACGTCTACATGGGTGAGCGACTGTGTGTCTTTACTAACAAAAGCAGCTCTAAAAAAACGTCTGTTCACATAATATATTGTCTTGGCATCAACGTCCTACCGGACTGGATCCCATCGTGTCAAATCCAGATGAATGAAGCAGCATGAATGGACATTTGAATGAAGACACATATTTACATACAGGGGGCAGAAGTTTAAGTACAGCGGAGGTTGTTGAAATATTTGAAACCATCTTGTGAGGTGAATCGGGTCGACAGGGTCCTTTTAACGATAGCGACATTTAAACATGTGCTCAACACAAGCAGAACGTTTACTATCAGCAGCAGGAGGGCACCGTTTGCAGAATCAGTGAGCGAGAAAAGGCAGCTTGACCCAGATAATAATCATCTCTGAGAGGCGACAGGGCTCCCCACTCCACCATGCCGCCATCATGTTTACAGACCGGGCCACATGACAGTGTGTGCCAATAAATAAGGTGGGGAGAGAGAAAGCGGATGACTGGGAGCTTAAGAGGAGGTCAACATGGGGATTTGATTTGTTTGTGGCTTTGAACTGCACAAAAAAGTACTGTGTAGTAAATGTTCATCGCCTCGAGGAGTAAACCCAGCTGTTAGCTCAAATTGCCTAATTAGATTCAGTGGTCCGTGCTTCGCTGATCTGTTTGATTCACAGCTGACAGATGTGAGGTCTCCTGTTCAAATAGTTTCCCATCTTAATTCCTTTTAATTGTGGTATGTTATTCTATTCTGTTTATATATTTATTAATTGTGCGTTTTCCATTTTAATGTAACGCACTTTGTGTTGCATTTATGTTAAGAATGGTGCTCTTCATGTTTTAATGTTGGAGGTCACTGCTAATGTTAACCATTCAGAATTGATAGCGAGCAGGATGAAGCAGGATAAAAATATTTTAAAAACCTTGTTGTTTATACAAAAAGTGTGATAAGGAGTAGGATATCATAACTATCTTTAAAACTATTTTTTGTAATGTAATAAAGTAGTACTCAGTCAGTGTTATCCACTGACTTTTTCCTGTTTTCTTCCCTCGTCTCTTCCAGAATTGACGCTCCCACAGTTTTACAACTTCTTACACGAGATGGAGAGAGCCAAGGCCAGCATGGAGTGTTTCAGCTGAGAGTTTGTGTGTGTGTGTGTGTGTGTGTGTGTGTGTGTGTGTGTGTGTGTGTGTGTGTGTGTGTGTGTGTGTGTGTGTGTGTGTGTGTGTGTGTGTGTGTGTGAGTGAGAGAGACTGTGTGTGTGTGTGTGTGTGTGTGTGTGTGTGTGTGTGTGTGTGTGTGTGTGTGTGTGTGTGTGTGTGTGTGTGTGTGTGTGTGTGACTGCAAGAGAGAGACTGTTTGTGTGAAAGCCGGTTTGTGTTGGCTGTAACTGCAGCGCAGTGTGTGAGTGTTATGTATTACATCATGTGTGTCTGTGTGTGACACTGGCTGAAGATGAACACATTGTATTTACTGTCAGACATTTCTACTCGTCTAAACATGAATAAAAAAATAAAACATTCACACTGGGCTGTTCTTTTAACTTTGATTCATGTGTGACATTCCTGTCACGAGGTTTCTTGTGTTTGCAAAGGAAGTATCACAACTTATAGAATACTTAATTAAATACGCTTTATTATAACCATCTATCAAGATGTTTTTCTGGCTCCTCTTGAAGATCATTGAACATGACAGAAGCCGTAAGAGTAATAGATGGAAGCTAGATAAAAATAAAAAAAACAGTGGTGAACTACTAACACTAAAATATGAAAATACACCACTACAAGTAACAGTGATGTGCAATGTTCTAATGTAATTCATTAGAAATATGCTAAAGCTATAGGCTAGTTAATCTTTAAAAAATCACTTAAACGTGTCGGGGGTCGTATTGGCCGCCCCAGCATTCGACCTGTGATCAAGTTATTACTCTTTTGGGTTTTCAGTACATTTTTGATTAAGTTAAGTGATAATTGTATTACATTTTCATAGAATGATTACATTATTGGGCGCAACAAGACTGTTTGTGAATACCCGTCTGCTTCATGATCCACATGGTGAGACCATGTATTGCAACTGCTGGTTCCTCTCAGGGTTCTCCCCTGTGTTGTCTCATTCTTATCTTAACCTTCACATTTTTTCACTTTCTCCTGGACTGATTTATCCTCCTCTTCTCTGCCCTCCCTCTCTGTGTGTCCTTTCCTTCCCAACTTGTTACAACATGAAATCATGACTCAAGATAATGCACAGACTATGATTTATGGAAAATGTTATTGCTGTTGAGTTTTTCAAATGTCTTTTCTTTGGCGCTTTGAGTACCATAATTATACAATATATTGAGAGATGGCAGATCTCTCTGTGGCTGATATCTTAAAAACTAGGCAACTGACACCTAAACAATCTACATTGATAAGAACTACTACAGGTTATGGGCAATATAGGCTATTGTTATATGTTGGGGTGCACTATCCCTTTAAGAAATCAATGCTATACAAAATCTGGTGAATCAGTGTTAACTGATTATCTGGCAATTTCAATATGTTTTCCCACTCTGACATAAATAAGTAGCCCATTAATGATAGCTGTAACTTTCAATGAGTTTATACTAATTGGACAAAGAGTGTGAAGTTAAAGGAGAAGTGTGGGTTGTGTGTGTGTGTGTGTGTGTGTGTGTGTGTGTGTGTGTGTGTGTGTGTGTGTGTGTTACCGTTGGACCTACAGTGGGAAGAGGAAGTTTATACAAACTAACTTTCAATAGCGCACAGCTGTCAAATGAAAGTGTGTGTGCGTCTGTGTGTACTCGGTCCAGGTCCATAATGACAAGGGACCACATGTTTGCCCCGTGGTAAATAGAGAACTGTGCCTGGGCACGTTTTACAAGTGAAAGTAGTAAAGCAGAAGTATCAGTTTTTGAAGGAGTCACAAGGGTTCACGCATCCCTCAAACAGCAAACCCTACCAGTTTTTATAATCCATGTAAAACATGTAACTTTGTGGAATTGAGATGTTCCCCTGTACCCAATGCTGAGGATGGACGTCCAAACATGCACATTATGATATTACATGATTAAGGCCTATTGTTTTTTCACAAGGTGGTCGCACTGTTTTACCCGGCCTGTGTATATACTTTTACTGGTTATACTGGTTATACTGGTTCTCGATACTCTTTGTTGCTTCACACATTGCGTCCACATAACCGGTCGACCCACATACATTTAAACATAACTGTTTTTGTTATCTATGTCCCTCAATATCTCTTTTCCACATCTAGAAACCAGAGGAAGAGGAATCTAATCTTTACCAGCATCACAAAACCCTGGAGCTGTTACACCCGACGTGTGAGAAGAAGAAGAAAGCCGGGTAGTTTTCCCTGGAGCTGCATCAATATTGACTGACGGGGGATAGACGCTGCAACATATCTATTTGGATTAATATCGAGGTTTTAAAAATGCTTAACAAATTATTTGAGAATCTAAATTGTAACATTATGACATTTTATGACGACAAACCTACATATGGCTGTTCTGTGAATAATGTCACCTCAAGGCATTGTTTTGTAAATCTTAGCTACACCTCAGGGGGTAATGTTTTAGGGGCCATGGCTGGAGGCTAGGTTATTGGGAAGGAGGCCAGGTCTAGGCCAGAGGCTGGATGCTGGAGCAGGTGCACCAAGTCAGGACTAGCTCAGAGAGAGAGAGAGAGAGAGAGAGAGAGAGAGAGAGAGAGAGAGAGAGAGAGATGCTTGCTTTAATTTAATTTTACTCTCCTCCCTCTCTGTTTTTTTCACTCAATTGTAACTAAGTGCAATCAGTAACTGAAGAAACACCCCTGTGAATTTGGATATGTTTGTGTGTGTAAATGACTGCATGCATGCCGCAGTGTTTGTGTGTGTGTGTGTGTGTGTGTGTGTGTGTGTGTGTGTGTGTGTGTGTGTATCACGCTGTCAGCTAAGGTGATAATGTATTCACAGACAACCCGCTAACATAAACATGAACACTCTTTCAGTCAGAACCACATACTGTTTTAGACAAACTCAGAATGAAAATCTGAAATTGATTTTTCATGTGAATGTGAATATAAGCACCCTCTGCTCCGCCGTCTGCAGGAGGTAAACAGAGGGATTAGAGTAGAGAATGTCATTAAATAGAGGCAAGTCATCATTCATTCAATCCGTGAGCCTTTCAACAAAAAAAGAGTGTTTTGAAGAGAGTGAAGAGATATAACCAAAAGGAATACTTTCCAAAGGATTTGAAATGAACCCTCCAAAATTCCCAGTGAATTACAATTAAAGTCACTCAAAAACTGAGATTAATGAATACAGGGTCATTAGTTTTCAGTTAAGCCACATCATGTCTCTTGCCACTAGATGGTGGTGTTGATTAATGAGAAACATTCAAATATGCAGTCGTGGCAACAATACCGACCAATCAGAAAAGAAAAATGACATATGACTTGAATGAAAGGAAACATAGTTGCACTGTTACTCAATAATTAACAGGCAGCAATTCACAAGTAACTTACCATAAAACATGACAGTAATTAACTGGTAACAATTAACACAGTAGCCAAAGGAGACTGACTTTCTGGTGAATACATATGTAATCCTCTCAGATCTTACGTGAAAACAATAACAAGTTAAGCCGGATATAGAGTGTTAACAGGTTGAACTGTGTTGTAATTCTGTTCACTAATACTGTTTTAGATCTTCTTAAACCTATTTAGTATGGTCGGAATTGGCTTATTGGTCAATTGGGTAAAAAGCTGCATTACTGTATTAATGTGCCACTGAAATTGAAACACTATTAAATGTTTTGTGAAATATGGGTCATGCCACAAAAAGAATGATTCTTTATAGAATATAGTATTCATACTATAGTTGGGGCTGCAACAGATAATTATAGTCATTATAAATCGGAGTCATCAGTGGTTAATTTTTTGGTTTATGAAATGTCATACATTTGTTATAACCACTATTTACCGTTAGCCACATTTTTTAAAATATTTAATCTGAAGACAAAGGGGATTGTTAAAAGTATTCCCCATAGTGTCATTTAAAGTTGTCAGAGCCACCTCATGATTAAACTGTCTGTAATTGAATTGCAGGCCAATAACTACAACCAATATGTTGGGCGCAAAGTCACTTCTAAATAAGTAGTCTGCATAAATGTGATACTTGGAATTATTTGAAGTTTTCTTAATTATTTTATTGCCATTTAATTGACACCCTAATCATACTCATAACCCCAACTTAATGTTGGCATAGTATTTATTTTATATAATTGGATTTGCACCATACTGTTTTTCTTATTTTTGCCTTTAATATTTGCACTTTTCCCACTTTGTATAGCAAAGGCTGTGTAGCAATTTCTCTGGGGATATAACAAGTCTGATCTTATATTATCTAATACTACCATGTCCATGTGTTGGAATTTAAAGAAATATAATATATCTTGATGAATGAAATGAAATGAAAATAATAAAAAAAATACATTAGATTAGACTTACGATGTTTTGTACTGTAAACATGTGGATTCTGTTTAGTGTGTGTGTGTGTGTGTGTGTGTGTGTGTGTGGGGGGGGGCGTCTGTACGTTGTGCATGTTGACAGCTGCAGAGAATCTTTGCAGATCTATGTGACAGTATTCTTAAGTGTGTGTGCACTCAAACAGAACAGAATGAGCAGCGAGAGTTCAGGTTACTGAAGGAAACTTGTTCTAACAGGTGATTTAGGATTTTAATATGTTAACGTCTATGTTTTGGTTAAATACCTGTGTATCAATCATCGCTCTACTTCTATGTTGATAGCAGGGCAGTCCAACTTCAGCAGCAGGTTGCATTTGGGGACACAAAACCGTCTCCACCGGATTGAAGAAAACGCTTTACATGTGGCGGCTCATAACTGCCCTAACATGCAGAATGCATTCATATTTATGCTCTGTGTGTGATGAAAGGTCAGTGTAGTTGGAGCTGACCTCATAGTAACTAATAAATGTGTGTAGTGTTTTGCAGCCTATAGTGACAATTCAATTGTTCTTTGATAAAGCCACATCCAGTTAGTGTTGACGCCTGTGACTTAATGCTGCAGGATTAGTCTGTGTAACCTCTCAGTTTACTTAATATAATATATAATATAACAACCCTTGTCTGGTAGGCAATAGAGCACTTAGGGGATGATGTATTTATGGAGGCCAAACTAGGACGTTTGCATCGCACTGGTTCCCTCAACGAAAAGCCTATACAATTTTTCTGTTGGAATTTGAATTGATGCAGAATTATAAGCTCTGTGACAAACGTTTATGATACCTATTTTTTGATAAACCGTCATAAATGAACATTTAAATAATAGTTTTAAACATAAGTGAAATCGTCATAAGTAAAAATCTAACTTTGAAGTGAACAAACTCCACCCCAGTTGCATGACGTTAGGTCATGAACAGTAAGCTGAAGGCAGTGTGGTGTTTGGCGTGATGACGTTTTGTCGTCTCATTCAGACACTTTTTAGAAACTGCCTTTTTGAGACTCATAAAAGCTTCAATATTCATTATTGGGACACAACTTGAACATCTTCTAAGCTTGTGTTAACTACAGATCTTATTTCAGGAAGCCTTTTCTAAAAAAATATTGAATATATATATATATATATATATATTTATATATATATATATATGTAGATATATGCAGATAGTACCAAAGGAGATACAGCTCAGTATTTGAAAGCTGCTCTTCACATGAGAAAACCCAAATGTGAGAAACAAAAGATGTCAACTCGTTATTCATCAGAGGCCGACTCCTTTCTGGGGATTTGAGGTTTTTGCTTGAGAGCTGTTCTATTTTCTGAAAAGATGTGTTGGCTGTCCAAGAATACTGACTGTAGTTCAGGCTGTGGATGAAGCCCCACATCTACAGGGCTGATCTGAATATAACCAGAGGGTTGTGGTTTGTCTGTTTCCTGACCTTTTTATTTAGAGGAGGAACTAGACACATAATTATAAATGAGATTGGGAACTGAGTAAGAATCATATATCTTTATAGTGTTCATGGATGTCAGATTGCCATGTCAGAGGATTGACTAGCAATGAAATAATGAGCACCTTTTCAGCACTTGATGAGCAAAAATAAAAGCTTATGTGGTATAACATCATGTTGAAAATACACTGATACTAGTTATTGCATTGAGCTTACATCTAAGTTAATGATTGGCAGAAGCCTAATTGCAACAATAATTTGTCAAGCAAATTTC